>CAIGRP010025364.1:15000-29249 GCA_903798385.1 Fraxinus cuspidata | reverse complement strand
TTAGGAAGAGATTCAGGTCGTGGTAATAATATATTTAATTTGTCTTTAAAAAAACGATATATCATAACTTTATTAATTGTTATGAATGCATGAACGAAATTAGATTGCAAATCATGAATTGAATAAATGACAATAAATAGACTCTAAATCCAATATAATTATCCATAATTTGATAAAAATTAGAATTTTATAGCTTTTTTTAGATTAAATTAGAATAAGTACAAAATCAAATCTCTTTAGCTTTACATATTTCGAGTTCCATACATAACTAGTAAACTCGAATTGAATTTATTCCATATGAGACGACACTCTCAACTCACTCAAGTTTATTACTTGTTAATAATCTCGTACACTTGCGAGGTTTTATTAAATATGATACAACGATTGAAAGTAGCTGACTAGCAAAGAAAGAAGAGAGAAAATCAGAGACAGAAGAGAGCTCTCAAAGTTTGGTATGTGGAATAAGGAGGAGAACACGCCATTATATAGTAATAGGATGAGAAGGGATTTCAATACTAATTTACATTAACATAAAAATGTTACAATAGTCATTAGCACTTTTTAAACACTAACTCAATTGAAAAAATGAATCAAGTAACTGAAACATATTAAATTTGTTGTTACAATTGATATTCACTTCATCTTATTTTAATTTTTTTTTTCAACAATTCCCCATATAAATGAAACTAACAACAATAACAAACATACATGGTGATAGAATTCAACGGTCGAAACTTGAATATGATAGATTGGTGTTACCCTTTGAACCTTCCCTTGTATATGTTTACTTTACTAGCTGAATAGTAAATATGGTGTTCTTGAACTATTCTGTTATGTGTGTAAACCTATACTCCTACAAGCTTCTTCCTAGTGGCCCCACTTCTTCCTGGCATAACTGATCTTTTAATTAAGAGTAAACTCCGCTCGAATATTCCAACATATTTAAAAGCTTAGCTTATCGTTTATTTCTTGTAAGTGTTACTATTTTCATCATAGGAATGGACTAGGATGAGTTTCCACAGTGATCCAGCATAATATTTACAATTAGGTTTCTCCTTTGAACCTAGACTTGGGGATTTCCAGTCAACTATGCTGGGTTTCAACCAACTCTCTATTTAACCATTTATTTTACGTCTTTTATGTCAGATTTTCAACTTTCATCATTGTATCCTTCTAGGACAGATGGATATCTTGTATAGTGTAGTCTATATTTACGACTATATCTTAACTACCTCACTACAATCACAATTTCCAAGCTGTGGTCAGCTCTAGGATTATTCGTATATTTACTTAGCTTACTTACTACATAGGCTATGTCACAACTCATTAAGTGACTATCAATCACTTTAGAGAAATGTCCTCTCTGATTTTGGCTAGATGTTCACTTATGTCTATTGGCGTTCTTGCAACGCCAGTGTTATCTTTATTAAAATTTTCAAAAATATTTTCAACATAATGTGACTGTTTTAAGATAAGTCCATCTGATGTTCTAGAGATCTTTATTTCTAAGATAACATTGGCTAGTCCTATATCTTCATGTCAAATCTTGAATTCAACATATCCTTGATAGATTTGATCATCCTATCATTACTATCGACAATGAACATGTCATCAACGTAGAGACACAGAATAGCATATNTAGATTTGATCATCCTATCATTACTATCGACAATAAGCATGTCATCAACATAGAGATACAGAATAACGTATTTATTTTCAATGTCTTTGATATAAACACATTTATCTCATTCGTTGATTCTAAATCTATTGCCATGTGCAGATTCATGCGATTGTTTTCATACTTGTTTTAAACCATACAAGGATTTTCACGAGTTTATAGACTTTTTTTTCTTGTTCAGTTGCAATAAAATCCTCAGGTTTTTCCATGTAGATATCTTCATCCAAATCTCTATTCAGAAAGGCTATTTTCACATACATTTCAAGTACTTCAATTTCTATTCAGAAATGTTATTTTTACATCCAAATCTCCACAAGAATTTAATTCTTGATAAATTCAAAATTAAAATAATGAAAAACGAGAAGAAAGCAATTTAGTCTCGCGATAATAATCTCAATAATTGTGTGTTTACAATGAATATAATGAGTCCTATGATACAGGTAACCCATAAAACCTAGTTAAAATGGAATTTAAGTCTCAAAGTTATTAAAAACATTCCATAAAAGAGTTTTAACTTAAATAAAAGCTTATGCGAAAATTGGAAAAATATGCGTCCAGAATGTTCACTATGCTTCTTCGTCCGCTACTTGAACCAAGTTGATGGATTTGGTTTCTTCTCCCGAGCCAAACACGAAACTTGTTCCTTTGCTTGTCGTGATCGAAGTTTTATCCTCAGTAGCTTGAGCAAGCAATACCATCACCTCTTTGATTTGCTTCGCTCGCGTCCTAGTCATCGGTCCTCCCTCAATGATCAATAGATCCTTGTCCGGACTTGCTCTCGTATCATGGATCACATCATCTCCTCCTCTTCGAAAGAATTCATCCTCGAAACTGTACCTGCATCAAAGAGAGAAAGATCGAAACATTAAAGGTAGCCGAAACATTATACTCACCTGGAAGATCTAATTTGTGGGCATTGTCATTGATCTTTTCAAGGACTTGGAATTGACCATCTCCCCGTGGTTGTTCTTTGTTATGGGAAACGTTCTTTCCTCAAGTGCACACCCAATCTCTTGGTTCAAATGTAACGCGCTTACGTTCCTTGTTTGCTTGAGAGGTATAGTGTTCATTTTTCTTTTCAATTTACAACATTATCTTTTCATGGAGTGATTTCACCAATTCAGCCTTCTTCTTTCCATCTAAACTACCCCTTTCTCCACTTCATTTTTCTTTTCAATTTACAACCTTATCTTTTCATGGAGTGATTTCACCAATTCAGCCTTCTTCTTTCCATCTAAACTACCCCTTTCTCCACAGATAAAGGAATTAAATCCAAACATGTTAGTGGATTAAAACCGTATACAATTTCAATAGGTGAGTAAGATACTGCATGCGCAACAATTGTATCATGTCCTATTAACTACCTCAGTTTGCCCATCCGTTTGTGGGTGATAAATAGTAGAAAACAATAACTTGGTTCCTAACTTATTCCACAAAATTCTCCAAAATGACTAAGAAATTTAACATCTCTATCCGATACAATACTTATAGGAATCCCATGTAAGCACACTACTTCCTTAAAGAATAGATCCGCTATATTGGTGGTATAATCGGTTTTATGACATGGAATAAAATGTGTCATTTTACTAAATCTATCTACCACCACAGATATAGAATCCCTTCCTTTCCTCCTAGGTGAACCCAACACAAAATCCATAGACACATCAACCCTATGTTCATTAGGAACAGGTAATGGTGTATATAATGAGGCATCACACTCAATCTTAAAAGTATTGTTAAAGTTAGGTAATGATAAAATCGGTACGGTACACGACATTTCTTTAATAGTATTAAAAGCATGTTCTTGTTCAACGTCCCAACGAAATCCTACAATTTCTTCATTATATCAGAGGGGTGTGGCAAGTGTGCTAAAATCGTTTACAAAATGCCGATAGAAACTAGCTAACCCATGGAAGCTTCTTACTTCAGTTATACTTTTAGGTGTTGACCACTCCTTGATCGTTTTGATTTTCTCCTCATCTACTTCAATTATTCCCAAATATGAATAGGCATCTCTTGGTTCCTCCTCGTAGATGTTGTTGCTTGATCCCACCAAATAATACCATAATCGGTAAATTCAAGTACCGCAATTTTTACCTTCTTTTCCTCCGAGTAGTTGTGGCAATCAAATATCAATTCCACTTTCTTTTCCTACTCCAAGTATGCCTCCAAATCACTTCTTCCTTTGAATGAAGGAATTGTCATCTTGATGTTGCCTATCCAATCAATACCATCTCCAACAAGATCTCTACCCCTTCTTTCATGCTTAACTCCTCTATCCCTCATTCTTCCTAACTCGACATCCATCAATGCATCCTCATTAACATCACTATTCGCTTCCCAATCACCAGCATATTCCACTCTATGGTCCCGCCTTCCTTGCCACCTTGCGTTAGGAATTTCTCTAGATTGTTCCCGATGTAAATTAGCAAGCAACGTATCTTGCCTATCAGATGTCTTTCACATCCTCAAACAACCTTTCGAATCGCCGTATCACCTCATCCGACATGTTGACTTGATTATCCTTCCCGTTTGAAGTAGAATCCTCCTTATCAGACATCCTAAATCTATTTTGATATTTGCGTCGTGTGTATATGCTCGTGTATCACTCAAATTGGATTTTTCCCTCTATTACACTATGCCTTTTTCCACTCAATGCTTTCTTAATTTACGAGAAAAACAATTAGATAAAACTAAAACGAATAGAACTTGAATTAAACATAAAACAAAATTTCGAATTCCATCCGAACAATTAAGCATACGCATGGTAAGTCCACACACTAAAAGAGTGAGCCAAAAAGTTTTATGATGTGACCCTCGAACGATGAATCTTGGAAATCATAGCAAAACTTGATATACGTACCCAAAGAAAGCTAAAATCACTTCGAAGAACTTTGACCCAATAATTTATTGTATCAGGAATCAATGTTTTAGGGTTGAACACCGGAAAAATAGAGCTCGAATCAAACTAAAAAAACAAAATTCTTACTTCCGTCCGAATAACCATGTGTGCACTTGGAAAGTTCTCACTCTAAAATAGTAAGCCAAAAAGCCTTATGACGTGAATATTGAATGATGAACTTTGGAACTCACAAAAGGGCAAGATACATATGTATCCGAAGAAAGCCAAAATCATATCGAAGAATTTTGACCTAATCATTTCTTGAATCAAGAATCAAGGTTTTAGGGTAATTAAGCATACGCATGGTAAGTCCTCACACTAAAAGAGTGAGCCAAAAAGTTTTATGATGTGACCCTCGAACGATGAATCTTGGAAATCATAGCAAAACTTGATATACATACCCAAAGAAAGCTAAAATCACTTCGAAGAACTTTGACCCAATAATTTATTGTATCAGGAATCAATGTTTTAGGGTTGAACGCCGGAAAAATAGAGCTCGAATCAAACTAAAAAAACAAAATTCTTACTTCCGTCCGAATAACCATGTGTGCACTTGGAAAGTTCTCACTCTAAAATAGTAAGCCAAAAAGCCTTATGACGTGAATATTGAACGATGAACTTTGGAACTCACAAAAGGGCAAGATACATATGTATCCGAAGAAAGCCAAAATCATATCGAAGAATTTTGACCTAATCATTTCTTGAATCAAGAATCAAGGTTTTAGGGTATGCCACAAAAATAGAAATCTTTGAAATGTTTCGAATAGTTTCAATGAAGAACTCAAAAAGTGAATTTTCACGAGAACAATTGTTAATTTTTCATAAAATGATAAGGCCTAATTATTAAATTAGAGTTAATATTACATGAAGAACAATTAGATAAAACTAAACGAATAGAGCTAGAATTAAAGGTAGAAGTCCAAAAAAATCAAAAAGAAAAAAGAAACGAAGATTTTAAAAAAAATGAAATTAGGCCCATATTTTAATGTAATGATCTAACACCACGAGCCTAGCCCATAGTTGTGCCTAGTGCTTGGCACACATAAGAAATGAATGCTCAATACTAGTTCGACATGTCTTAAAACAATTTTAATCTCATTAAAAATTACAAGCAACCATGCATGTTTTCCTCAAAATATGAGATTTTTAAATAAAGTAGGATGGAATTTAATGTTTTTCAAAGATTTGACCAGACAGTGAAAATTTATTTTATAGATAGTAAATTTTTTTAAGATTAGATTTGCGTACGCGTTATTTTTCAGAAGGACGTAATTATAGGCAAATAGATTTTTAAGTTCTAATTGGGGATTTATGTTGTTCCCTTATTTTGTTAATTTAATAAGATTAAAGGACCAAGGGTGAGAATTTAAATTAAAAACACACTTCATTTCATTTTCCTCGAATTAAAAAGAAAATGGTTTTGGGTTGAAATCCACTTCATTTTCATTTCATACTCGAAGAAAGCTGAAATCATATTGTATCAAGCTTGGTTTTTGGGTTGAACGCCACAAAAATGGAATCATTAACATGATTGGAATAGTTCAATGAAGAACAAGGTTAAAAGTGAATCTTAACAAAATCAATGGTTAATTGTTGCTATGATAAAAGCCTCATATAGACAAACAAAGAAAGCATAACTTGCTCAAAAACAATTTGATAAAACTAAAGTAGTGCTGGAACCAGACTGAAAATCAAAATTTTGACTTCCATCCGAATAACCAAGCATGCGCATGGTAAGTCCTCACTATAAAAGAGTAAGTCAAAAAGTTTTTATGTGATCATCCAATGCCTTGGAACTCACAGCAAAACTTGATTTACGTACCAAAAGAAAGCTGAAATCATATCGTGGATTTCTTGAAACAAGAATCTATGTTTTGGATTGAAAGCCGCAAAAATGGAAATCTCACAAATGTTAATTTTCCAACAATGATAAAGCATTATTACACAAACAAAAGAAAACATAATTTATGCGAAAATTAATATAAAACAAAACAAACAAAGCTCCAATCAAACTGAAAAACAAAATTCTGAATTCCATCCGAATAACCATACGTGCACTTGGAAAGTTCTCACTCTAAAATGGTAAGCCAAAAAGTTTTACGACGTGAACATTGAATGATAAGCTTTGGAACTCACAAAAAAGGGCTTGATATACCTATCCGATGAAAGCTACATATCGAAGAATTTTGACCTAATCATTTATTGAATCAAGGTTTTAGGGATGAACACCACAAAAATAGAAATCTTTTACATGTTTGGAATAGTGTCAATGAAGAACAAGATTGAAAGTATTCAACTTCATAAAATCAATGGTTAATTGTTGGTACAACGATAAAGTCTTATATAATAGACAAACAAAAAAAATAACATAATTTACGCAAAAATTAATTAGATAAAACTAGACGAATAGAGCTCGAATTTAACTGAAAAACAAAATTCCGACATCCATCCAAATAACCATGCTTGCGAATGGGAAGTCCTCAATCTAAAAGTGTAACTCTAAAAGTTTTATGATGTGATACCTCAAAGGATGAACCTTGGAACTCACAGCAAAACTTGATATACATACCCAAAGAAAGTTGAATTCATGTTGAACAACTTTGACCAGATAATTTCTTGAATCAACCTACCATACGGGAAGAAGCTTTTTGTTAGTGGTTTTTAAGGAGAGGTATATCTAGTGCTCATGTCCCTTCTTTGAACCATTCTTTAAGAGAAAATTTAATCGCCAGTCCCATTCAGTTGCAAGTAGTAGAGAGGCTATTAATGGAAGAGTCTCCTAGCACAACCAAAGCTTGAGGAGCTTATTTGGAGTTCCTGTCTAGATGAGGAAGAGGAGAACAAACTGGATAGGTCAAAGACTAACACATTTGTCAACTTGTAAGCTATTATCACCTCTGCTTACTTTCAATTTTTAAATATAATATGCTAATTTTGGTTTCTCATTTTGTACCAATCCTTCGAGGTGGCTGAGACTGTCATTTTCCTTCTTTTCTTGAGCCACTTGAGCTTTGTGGCTATCGACCTATCGAAGGGAGCAGAATTATGAGTGGCTACTGATTCAAATGTTGTACGAGGCTTCTCTTTATGGATGGGGCCTATAAACCCTATGTCCAAGTATTTTGTCTCACCGAACAATTCATTTCTTCAATAATGTTCATCTTCGCCACCTTCAATCTCATGCAAGTGTCAATGTTATATTTATAAGAATGGTGATGATACATGTTGTATTTTACCAGAGGCAGAACACTTGCTTAACCGGTACTGGCGTGACCCTCAACGTAGTCCTTCGAGATTCACAACGTTCACCTTGGACATGTGATAACTATGTTTTATCGGAGAGATCTTGGAGCCTTCTTTCTCGACATTAGATCATTTCCTTTATCTATGTGGCCTTGCTACGATTGCGACACTGCTGGTCAAATTATTTCCTAATCATAAATCCACTAAGTCATTGTTCACCTTGGATATGTGATAACTATGTTTTATCGGAGGGATCTTGGAGCCTCCTTTCGCGACATTAGATCATTTCCTTTATCTATGTGGCCTTGCTTCGATTGCGACACTGCTGGTCAAATTATTTCCTAATCATAAATTTTCTCCTTAATTAAATCCACAAGTCATCGTACATCTTGGGTCTCAACTACGAACGTCTCTAGATAAAGGAGTAGTTCTTTCTAAATCGGACGTAAAACCTTGGAAATTTATATCCTACAGAATGCTTTCCAACTCCACCTTTTCTTAGGAGAAACAGTTGATATAGTTGTTCAAAGGTTCATCAAGGCCCTGTTTTTGTTATATGTCTTCCCTCCTAGGGCCAGATTTGTTATTTTCGCGGTGAACATATGGATGACCAGGTTTCTAAGGTCATGCTAACTACTGATGTTGCTAGAGTCAACTTATCGTACCACTTTCTGGCCCATCCTAAAAGTGTGACCTCATATTTTTTTTACGCTAAAGTAGCTCCTACAAAGTTCATGTGAGTGTTGTGCTTTGGATTTGGTCGATGGGGTTGCTTGCCTTACTACACTTCTGCATTTTTGGCATGACATAGTTTCAGAGGCTTTCTAGATCTTAAATCGCCTCAGAGAAAGGAGCATATTCTTTATTGTCATCCATCCTCTAGCCAAAATTGCATGAGACGTTCTTCCCCATGAGCACATTGAAAAGTTTGGTTATCCCATTTGGCGGATGGATGGCTCATTGCCCAACTCTTCCACCAGATTATCTATGGGACGCTTGTCTCTTTATACCATAATGGATCAACAAGCGGTTTGGCTCCCCGGTGAGAAGAATGAGATACTAACTCTCTTTGGGCAAAGCCTTCAGCCCTACTCCCTTCTTTTCCCGGGAAAGATGGAGCTTCCTAGACTTATTGTATTGAGAACTATCTTATGGTAACATTAATCTCCAAAAAGTATGGCATATTTGAGGCCATATGGCCACAATTCATTTCAACTTAGCCAATCTTTCTGCTCACTTATTCCTCCTTCTCCAATGAATTTGTTTGGGAACAGTGGGGCTTTTTCTCTTACTTATTAGGTGTTCATCGCCATTTGATCCGCATCCTCTCATATTCCCTAGCATTTTGTGTTCCTCACGTGTATTTTCCTCATAATTTTGTTAGTATTCCTACAACGGTGCCAAATTATTGACTTCTCAAAATAAAAACTATTTTTAATGCTAATTGTCAAGTTTCAATCGCAATTTAGGTTGGGTTTTGACCCTTTGGTTGTTTATGGTACATTTTTGTGTGATTTTTTGTAGAAAAGAGAAAGAAGTTCAACATTACTTTCACTGGAAAAGGAAGAATTTGTTGAAAAATACTGAGATTCTCAAGAGTCCTGATCCTAGATTTTGTCTTGATCCATTTTTGCTTTTTAGAGAGTGGAAGATTGGATCTTTGGATTTCCAATGTTTTAATTTCTCATCATTTGATTATCAATCCTTTATTAATTGAGCAACTATACCTATTTGGGTTTTGAACCTTTGGTTGTTTACGGTACATTTTTGTGTGATTTTCTGTAGAAAGAGAGAAAGAAGTTCAAGCACTGGAAAAGGAAGAATTTGTTGAAAAATACTGAGATTCTCAAGAGTGCTGACCCTAGATTTTGTCTTGATCCATTTTGGCTTTTTAGAGAGTGAAAGATTGGATCTTTGGACTTCCAATATTTTAATTTCTCATCATTTGATTATCAATCCTTTATTAATTGAGCAAATATCCCTATTTACTAACATATTTTAAGGATCTTTTGGTCATTTACAAGAATTAATATCCTCCCATCATAATGTTGGAGGTCATAATTAAGTCTAATTTTCAATAATTTTATTGAGGTTTGGGCTTTCGTGACACTAACATATGAATCGTAATGTACATGCATAGTTTAGTGTACTAAAAAGTCCATGCTGAGTTGATTGTGTCTGGGTACATACTTAAATTATTTCTATGTCCAAGACGGAATCAATGTTTTTAGTTCAGCTAGCTGGTTTGGATGAAGCTTCCAAAATTACTTATTAGAAAAGTGATTGAGAGTTTGTTTATAATCCTTTGATAACGAAGGTCTCGGTGGTTGAGATTCATGTTTATTCGACAAGCTTTAGAGGTCGAGTTACAAATATTCGCTTTTTGACACATGGGCATACAATGGGACCTTTTTGTGGCTGTCGTAAAGCGCATGTGGATAACAATTCTTTCGTCACGTAATTATAGCGGTTTCATTTCATTTACCTATAATCTATGATCCAAAGAAAATCATAAAGAATATATTCGCACCCCAACTCATAATTTAAGACTTTTAGATCATGCATAAAAAATAACTGCATTTAATGTTTTTGAATTTTTCACGATGTACTAAATATGTTCAATATATTAATGGGCGTACTACGAAAATTTTATTGCGAAGATAAAATCTAACTTTTGATAATGACAATGTTAACTAATGTTACTGAAAAATTTATTAACCAACTCCATCTGGATTTTAAGGAAAACTTTTTCATGTGCGTTGTGTTTATCATTTTTTTTAATTTGATTGTGCGAGATAGCCTTAAGTATATTGGACCACGATTGACAAAAGTTAAACATATTATTGCTTTTACTTTTGACTTTCTATCTCGCAAACATGTAAATATGAGTGTATGTGCAACTTACCTTACACGATGTTTGCAACAGATATATGGTTCACATGAAACTCCAATTATTTCATGATACAGTCATATGTTCATTTTGACATGGTTATAATGACACGCATTTATATGGTATTTGTTCATATTATTTTAGTTGGCTTACTTAAATATAGATTGATTTTTAAATGTCAACGATAAGTGCTAAAAATGTTAAAAGGGGGATATTGTCCAAGCAGACAGCCAGTCCTAACTAACTGGATGGTATGTGCTTCAACATATTTTATGGCTACAGATTATAGGGTTTTAACCCCCAAAACAGGATGCAATCTATAAATTCCATATTGCACCTAAAAGATTTATTTACCTACCATCTTAGATATTATTTAATAGGATAAATAAAGAAAGAATGGTTTATTATTAAACTTTCCTTAAGTTTATTTGCTGCTATATCAAATAAATCTTGTGTATGATTATATTCTTACCGGTTTTATTGTGTAAATTTTTAGGCAATATTTAATTCTAATCTTGTCTATTGCTTTACACATAAGTAAAGGAAGAGACAAAAAATGAATTAACGCTTTGAAAATCTATCCAAGTCCGACGACCTAGTTGCTAAGTATTCTACCATCTCCATACAAGTTCGACGGTACTCATTTATAATTGAAAATTTTCAAAGCCAACAGTTTTTCTTCAATCGTATTTGAAGAAAACAAACCAGAGAGTGAATATTCAATCAAGTTCAAAGATCAAGCTATATGGCATATGTTAAGAGTTGTGATTCATAATTCAAGTGGTGGTTGCGACCGAATACAACAGTGAAGATGCGATAAAGTCGAGAGCGAGGGGTTTGATTCCCCATCTACAACAAGTCAAAAGAAGAATAAAACGAGGGAGCTGTTCTTAGATTTCTTTTGATTGTTATTTCTAAATTTTGTGAAATTACAAAATAAAGAGTGTTGTATTTTTTATCCTTTGATTTAGTGGATTGAAAAATACCCATGGCATGGGGCCCCATGAATTTTTCCTTTGGAATTTACCACGTTATATCTAGTGTTCATATTAAAATATGATAATTAATTTTTTGCAATTGATTAAAACCACGTAGAATACTAGATTCTATTTACACGCTACAAACATAATTGCTTAGAAATTGCTCATAGAATATTCTGACTGCCTGGCGTGTACTGTTTGAACTAGATAATCAAAAACAAATTTTTTACTTTACTAGTTTTTACAATTTACATTTTGGTATTAGAGCGGGTTCACTTTTAAAAAGTATGATCTCCGAAATACCTAGTAATGGACAAAGCACCTATACCTCCTATATTAGACGGAACGAACTACTCTTATTCTAATATTAGGGTGCAAATCTATGTCCAATCCTTTGATGAAAAAACTTGGCATTCTAGATATGACCATGAACCTCCAACTATAATTGAAAATGAGAAAGAAAGAGAGAAAAAGACTGAGGAGTGGGGTACTACAGACTTTAGCAATGCTAGTAGTAATTCAAAAGCTTTAAAAGCAATTTTCTCTTTCATGGTTTCTAATCAATTTCGCTTGATTTCTACTTGCATGGTAGACAAAGAAGCATGGGACACACTACAAGTAGCACATGAAAGAATTTCCATTGTGAAGTCTTCAAAACTCTAGGTTCTTACCCCTTAATTTGAAAAATTGATGACGGGAGATGATGAAAATTCAAGGACTTTTAAGGCAAGCTCGGTGATATTATCAACTCATCAGCATACACTTTGGGGAAAAAGTATTCTAAAATAAAATTTGTAAAGAAAATTCTCAAATCACTACCTGACATATTTCATTCCAAAGTGATTGCCATCGAAGAAAGTAAAGACATTGAATAAAGGTGGAAGAGTTGGTTAACTCTTTAATGACGTACAAGTTACATATCCATAGGAAAAAGAAGGAAAAAGGTCTGGAGTTGCCATCAAAGCCAAATATGTTAAGGAGGATGACAAATGTAAAGGTGATGAACATATGGCCATGCTCACCAAACTATTTTAAAAATTCCTAAAAAACAATCAAAAAGGAAGGAGTTCAATACTTCAACCTCAACAAAAGAAGAAGTTTTTTAACAACTCAAGGCAAAATCTAACTTCATCTATGGATAGAACTCAAAACCATATTCAATACCATGAATGCGAAGGATTTGGACACATAGTTGTTGAATGTGCTAACATACTGAAGAAGTCATGTTCTAAGAAAGCAATGAATATTACGTGGAGTGAAGATGAGGATAGAAAGTCAAATACAGGTGAGGAAGACAGAACTGATGATCATCAAGTACAAACTCACTGACATCTAGACAGAGCCCAATCAAGTCACATATGTTAAGAATACATGATACTGAAAAGGAATCTAAAGTTGAACAAGAGAAAAATGTCACACTTCTTGCAATGATGAAATATATTGAAGAAGAAAGGGGTGTTGTTGCAACTGATAAAAAGGCTCTATCCAAAGATCTGAAAGAAAAAAGAAAATCCAATCTTGGAGCTCCGGTTGAAGTGGACGACATCATTTAGAGAGTTAAACAGTTGACCATCAGATCCGCCCGCCTAAATAAAGTTCTTAGTATAGAAGAACCTCAAACATCAAAGAAGGTCTAAGTTATGAAGGAAAATGTAAAGCGAAAGAACCTATGGCAATAGGACAGTATCGATGGTTGACGATAACCGCTGGTTCTTTACCTCTAAAAATTTAATTCAAATCATGCCATCAGTAATCAGGTAAAGCTCACTCTCACAATCGGATTGATAAGTCACAACACTATCAAATGTACTTTTTGTGGTTAGTATGGACATAATTCACTTCATTGTTTATCATACAAAAAACAACATCACACAAAAGGAGTTAACTTGCTAGCTAGCACTTTCAAGCAAAATCCTAACGCTAGAATAAGATAAGTTTGGGTAAGAAAAAGTGATCTTAGTTGCTACATTATTAATATAACTTATAAATCTCTAGTGTCCAACTCTTGGAATTTTGACAGTGGCTGTTCGAGACATATGACTAGTAACTATTCTATGCTAACAAATTTTTAAAGCCATGCAAGTGGACTTGTTACTTATGGGGATGGTGCCCATAGTAAAATTAAGGGTGTTTGTATGATTGTGAAAGATAGGATTACTTGTTTTGAATGATGTGCTATTTGTTGTTGACTTAAAAGCTAATATGATTAGAATAGGTCAACTCTGTGATGATGAACTCACGGTAATGTTTACTTAAAGCACATTTAATGTACTGAAAAATGATGATAGTCGTGTCCAACGTAGTGCTAGGTCTAGTGATAAATATTTGCTTGAATATGAACTCTCGTGTCATGTTTCAAAAGCTAACTTTATAAATTTGTGACACAAACAATTGGAACACTTGAACTATTGAGATCTCGTTAGACTTACTAAACTCCATCCAGTAAGAGGAGTTCCTAAGCTCACAGAAAAACATGAAGGTGTGTGTGGATTATGCCGAAAAGGTAAACAAACTACAACTGCACATAAACAAGGTCAGTTTCTTGAATTGCTACAT
>CAIGRP010025364.1:0-10000 GCA_903798385.1 Fraxinus cuspidata | reverse complement strand
TTTTCCCATTCAAGGTAGGCTTCAGGATCAGATTTCCCTTGAAACAACGAAACCTTCATCTTTATGCCACTAAAGCTATCATCCCCTTAGTTTCAATCTCTCCTACACCATCCATTCCTCCTACGATTACCCACGGACTCCTCATCCTTGCCATACTCATCCCCGTAGTAATTATTAACTTCTTCTCTAACTGGAGCTCCCTTTCTCTCACTTGCTTGTGGAAAAGGTTGTGGCCCACTTGATCTAAGCGCTCATGCAAATGTTCCAATTCCCCCCTCATCACCATCTCCCCCACTAATCCAAAGCTTTAGATCCGCTGGATTGGAAGAATCATCATTGGTGCCTTCATCTTTGTTTCCAGATATGGTTTCTGCAAAATTAAGATTAGAAAAAGGACCTCACAGCACTCCCTTATGTGTTTCACTCGAATAATCAATTCACCCAACACTCGTGTTTTCACACAATAAATTCGGCTTTTACCCTCAATATGTACTCACCACTCTTGCCTCTTTCCACTCATTATTTCTCAAAAGTTCTTATCAAAATAATCAAACAAATAATTAGGATTTTTAGCCACGTTCACCGCACCAAAAAAATTTCCTAGGTTCACACGAAACGAATCACAAAGAAACTAGAATAACAAAGTAATAGGACAAGAATAACAAAGACGGGTTTCTACTACCAGAATTTTTTTTTTTTTTTTTGGAATATCAATGCATGAAATCAAGAAGAGAAATAACATAGTTGATATATATTCAACGACCTTTCATTTTTTTCTTTTTACCGACCTAGTTCAAATGTATTGGAATCGATCAAATGGAATTCAAGAAGAACGAAGATAGATTAAACCTGATGTTAGAGCCTAAGCTCTAATACCAAATGATATGATACCAAAAATTGTTCCTACTTTTTAACCACATATTCTCCTAAAAATCACTATTCAAAACTCTTTTTTTTTTTTTTTTAATAGTATGGTTATCAAATAGGGGCTTAATTATGATTCATTCAACCTTTATTTAGGTTGTATTTGTTCTGAATTATCATGTTAATATCTTTTCGAAGCACATCAAATATGTGAGCGCATTGTCTTCTTGTTACTTAATTATGTTCGTTGCTATCTAATCGCCCTTATCAAATATGTCATAATAACTATTTTCATGAAGTGGTTCAACATGATAATATCTGACTTTCCCATTCCCTTTTTATACGGCTAGTATCTCTCCTAGCGTGACTAGCAAAATGAAGTTTACGATGAATAATTGTGGTTTGATTAGAACATTGGTTGTGCCATGTTTAAATTTTATTTGGTGCTCATGCTCTAAAGATTCGAACCTTTCGAAAAGAGCTGAAAACAAGTGCATTTTTTAGTTTAATAACACAATTATGCATCTGTTTGGTTTAGTTAAAATCAGTTTTAGTAAATTTCAATAAAAAGTTGACGATATGTGGGGTTGAAGTTGATAAAAATTGTAAATTCTATGAAATGCATGTAGAAAATGATTTTAGTTCGATGAAGGCCAAACATGAGCTAAATGTTATCAAGCACAACATTTTATTCGCAACTTATGATTTTAACTATTATTATTATTATTTAAAAGTCAGCCAACATACACAAATTCACTAAATGAGTTTAAAATCATGCGCAATACAAGTGTACCCCACTAATTTTACACAAAACTCATATACATTGTTTTTTAATTATTTCTTAAAGCATAATTGACTGGCGAAAATATAATAATAGAACACTTTAAATGATATCTAGTCCATGTCTGGGCCTCATTCTTTAAAACAGATTTTATAAGAGATTTTCGTGAAAGATGTGTGGTTAAAAAGTAGAAATTTCTCATGTTTACGTCCAAAATTATTTTTTTGAGAGAATGTATGCGATAAGTGTATTTTATGCAGTATGACTTTAAATATAGATATTTATGATGACTTTTGATTAATCATAGTTAATATCTTGTATTTATTATTTGTTAGATAAAACTTAACAATTGTAAGTAAATTTGAAGAAATGAACGAACATCGGTGAAAATGAGGATTTTTAAAGTTCAAGGACTAAATTTAAAATACTCAAAACTTGATTCGAACCAAGCAATGAAATTAAAGATTACACGGACTCACTGGATGTAATAGAAACCAAAGGACTAAAATTTAACAAAAAATGACTAAGCCAACTCCCAGAAGGAAATTCAAGGACCAACTTGCGATCGCACCCTACAAATGGCTGCAATCGCTACCCATATTTTTGTGAAACCAGGAGTAAATTGGTTTGCCTTGTGCGATGGCAATTGTATATATCCTACGATCGCATGGCCGGCCGAACGAGATTTAGTTTCCTTTTCTGAACAAACACTTGTGGGAATCAACTTTGGACTTGTTTCTTGACTTAAATTTGACATATATAACTACAAAACAAGGGCGAACATTCAAGAGAGCTCTCTCAAACCTCTCATATCACATCATATCAAAGAATCTTATAAGAACGTGGGGTTGATTCACCATCTTTTGGGAGAGAAGATCAAACCTAGCAAGGAATTTAAGAAACATTACATCAAGAAGGTGAAGAATCAAGGCTTGAAATCGAAGATTCATAACAAGAAATTGCTTCCATATAATTATTGTATTCAAACATATTCCGGGTATCTTTTCATTTTTCTTCTTGTACACGAGAACATTTAGGATAGTTATTTCACTATTCAAACACAAAAATATAACTCTACATCTACAAACAAAAGAAAGGAAGCTAGGAGGCTCTTGTGCATATATCTCATCAAATCAATAGAGAAAAAAAAGGCATTGGAGATAAGTTCATCCAATATTGCTTGGAGTCGAAGAAGAAGGAGAAAAAGAAGGAGAGAAGGAGGAGGAGGAGGAGGAGGAGGAGAAGAATTCAAGATTCAAGATTATTTTGAATTTATGTTGTAACAATCCCAATTTATGTGCTTGCAATAGTATGATGCTTGGCTAGTTGTATAGATGTTAGGATAATGTTGAACCCTATATTTTGAAGTCTTTAAGTTAACGATTTTGTATTTTGACATTATATGTTTGTTTGGTTTGAATGGTGTTATGAGTTTAACACCTTTCATATAATTAATTGGTGACTAAGTAATTAATGTTGAGAATGAATAAGAATTTAGTACAAGTAGCAATCATTGAAAGGTCATATGGATGTATGGATAATTGTATATGTTTTGCATGATCCAAATAAATGTTATTGTGATTTAATGTATCTTCATAAGTTAGCATTCAGGATAGGTTGTATTTTGACATTATATGTTTGTTTGGTTTGAATGGTGTTATGAGTTTAATACCTTTCAATTAATTGGTGACTAGTATTAATGTGTATGATTTCTATTGATATTTGAGAGAATGAATAAGAATTTAGTACAAGTAGCAATCATTGAAAGGTCATATATCGTATGGATAATTGTATATGCTTTGCCTGATCCAAATAAATGTTATTGCGATTTAATGTTTCTTCATATGTTAGCATTCAGGATAGGTTGTTGCATCACGTTTAGGATAGATCTAATTCTATTCATGAGAGATTATTAGATGAATTAGAAATAGTGATCTTCAAGTCTAAATATATGTTGTCAAATAATATTAAGATAGATGAATATAGGTAAATACAGGGTTCTAGTGTTTTGCCATCAATCATGTGACTACAAATTCTTCCTACCACTTAATTAAGTTAGTTTGGAAACTAGATTAGATATTTAATCCTTGTGGGATCAATATTTGTACTTTAAGTTCACTTTATTACTTATTACGATTCATAAATTTGCGAGATAATAAAATTAACATATTTTTGGTGCCATCGTCAAGGAATTTAGTTATTTAGTTAATTTCAATTAATTATAAATTTTAATTGGATTCTCTATTTTTCTTTTTTCGTTTTATTATTTTTTTCTTTTTCGTTTTTTAGTTGCTTTACTTGTTTTTCGTGGTTTCATTAATGGAGAATGGAGAGAAAGAAGCAATGAAGTAGCAAAATAAATTGCAATGAATAATTTTGACATGGACGACGAAGACATGCTTGTATGAGATTTCTTAATATGCAATAAGATGTTGATGAAGACATGATTTTCGGATATTTATTCATAAAGAAAGGATTTGAAACAATGGAATATAATTTACTTGCAAACTTTGACGAGGATGAATTGTTATTAGATTTAATATGGAAATCCAATCTATTGATCTTCCCCGAACATGATATGAATGAAGTAGATGAGGAAGACTTTCCCTTAAAAGTATTATGAGAATTATCGAGCCCTTGATCGGAAAATCTTAATAGTGGTATTTCCGCTAATCATCAACGAGAAAGAGAGATGACCCATGAAGACTTGCTTGTTCAATTGCCTGATGGTTGGGATAGGAGACCGGCCATTCAACCCGAGGAGACAACAACTAATAAAGATAAATATATAGAAAACGAAGAATTAATAACAATGGAACCAAATGAAGCATTGCCATTCAATGGGAAGTACTCCAACTTTATACTATAAATATTGAATTTGTGATTAAAGTTGATGAAGAGGTAGAAGTTTAAATAGTTAAATTTAAATCGAGGGGAATAGGCAAGTCAAATCATAATGAAAGAGACAAGGTAAAAGTTTGGAGAATCAACCGAAGAGTAGTGCAAAGTCAAATGAAGCAAAGTAAGAAAGGCATCAAAAGTTCTTTTCAAAATACCAAGACATATTGCTAAAAAAGTCGGTCTAGTACTATAAACAAGCATTAAATAGGAGAAAACTCAATATCCTTACCTTCTTATTTAGCCCCGGTTTGACTCCCGTTAAAATAAAACCCTTATTTCCTCTACTCATTTGCAACCACACATTCATACAATAAAATATTATGCACCTAAACTCAAAACTTTCTTCTACTTTTTAATCACACATTTTCCAAATAATCACTATTTGAACATCATTTTTCTCCAATTTGTCTTTACAATGGTCATCAAATCAAACATGGTCTTATTATGCTTTTAGTAATTGCATTTCATGTAGTGAGTTAGGATTGCAGTTACCACTTAGGCACATTTACTTGTTGTCAAGTATGAGTTTCTATATTTAGCGTAGTAATTATCTCTTGTCTAATATTTGTAATGAATTATCCTTTCTATTTTCAGGTATGCTCAAACACATGAAGTGAAAAGGAGCAAATGCTGGAGGATATAAGACGAATTGCCATGAGAAACATCTTCTTATACCCGATAAGTATTGCTAACCTTTTTAAAACTATTTTGTGCACACATTGAGGATGGTATGTACTTTAAGTTTGGGGTGGAATAACTTTGTTATTCGTATACTTTTTTGTTTTTGTGGCTGATCATGGAAATTCGAGAAAATTGAAAATCAGATAGCCTTGTCAGCTAATTGAAAAATTCAAGAATATTTATTTTTTATGTGCAAGTAGTTGGGTAGCCTTGTCTACTAATTTATGAGTATTTGAATTATTTATGATGCATAAATCGTGAGTAAAGATGATGATTTTTTTTTGCTAAGTTTGTACTTGTTCATATAAGATTGTATTCTATCGAACACAATAGTTATGATGATTATATGAATTGCAATAATTGTGGCATGCAGGAAAGATTTATTTGCGTTTTAATGTGAACCTAGTCTTGAATAATCACAATTCATCACCAATATTTAGGAGACGATCTACCCACGAAGAAGACTACCTATAGTGTAGAGTGAATACTAAATTCCAAAATAAAAAGAAAAGATCTAAAAAATAGAAAAAGGGACACAATAAAAACAAAAGAACAAAAAGGAAAATTAAGTGTATTGAGACAGTGTTAACGCAATTATAATCATTTTTTCTATGCAGCAGAGCATTGGTATTTAATTGTGGATTTAGATTTCTAGTGAGGTTATCCTAGATAAAGCTTGAGGTTGGGACACTCGAACTCAGGGAGAATCATCATATATTGAGGTTGTAACTTCTACTGGTGAAACCCGGGCAAACTTGAGTGGGAAATGTACCATTTGTTTTGTAATCAATCTTAGAATAAAACACTCCAGGGTGAGAGATTGAAAAACAAGTAGCAAGCGTGCATCCTACAAGAGAGAATGTAGAATATAGGGTTAGGAGAGTCACAAACCTAAAGAATCGTGATAATTTCATTAATTATGCACATACATCTATTGTAAAGCCCCAAAAAGTTTTATATGTAATGGTCATCCAGTACCAAAGATATGATATATTTGAACTCTTATCGATTTCTAAAGATATGATGACAGTATGATTTTTTTTTACGAATGATCTAAATAGTGAGTTTCTCATAAATTGTCTTTCCTTTTTTGAAGTGTGTGTTTCTCCTATTATAAGAGAGTGGGTATTATCAATTGTGCTCTCCTTATCTATAGAGAGAAATTGTTGTATCATTTTGCTATGGTGAACTCCTTCTACAGTTTGCCCGTAGGTTTTCCACGTAAAATTATTGTGTTCATCATTTTTCCTCGGTTTTCTCATTTCTAGTTTAGTTGTAATTGGGTGTCCCATATCACAACGTCCTAACAGTGGTGTCAGAGCTCCAGGTTCATGCTTCGGTTAAATCTAATTAGTCGAAATGAGACATCTTCAACAATGGTGACAATAAGTTCAATGGGAATAATTTCTCATTAGGGAAAATGAGAATAAAAACAATTTTAAGAAAAGATAACTACTTGGCAGCAATTGGAGACAGGCCCGAGGAGATCACTGACAATAGCAAATGGAACGAGATGGATGGCAATCCTATTGATGATCTGCACTTAGCACTTGCCACTAAATATTGTGAAGTGTGGCGGAGAAAAAGACAGCAAAGGAGATATGGGATACACTTACAAAATTGTATGAGGCCAATGTTACACAACAAAATCTTTTTGAAGAGAAGGCTTTACATCCTTTGAATGATGGAGTCAATTCCGGTGCCCAACCACATCAACACCCTCAATACTCTATTTTCACAGCTCACATCAATGGGGCATAACATAGAGACAGGTGAACGTGTTGAAATGCTACTTCAAAGTCTACCTGATTTGTATGATCAACTCATCATCAATATAACCAACAACATAGAAGTACTCGTCTTCGATGATATTGTAGTTGCGGTTCTTGAAGAAGAAAGTCGACGCAAGAGCGAAGAAGATAGACTGGAAAGCTCACAGCAAGCTGAAGCTTTGACAATGACGAGAGGGAGATCAACGGAACGAGACTCCAGTAGGAGTCACAATCAGAGTAGATCAAAATCCAGGAGTAAGAAGAATGCCAAGTGTCATTACTGTGGCAAGAAATGACACTAAAAAAAGGATTGTTGGAGTCTAAAGAAGAATGAAGAAGCCAAAGGAAATGGTCCTAAGACATCAAAAGCTTAGGGTTGTGTAGCAAACACCTCAGATGATTGTGACATTTTATACAGCGAGGCAACAACAGTTGTTGAAGGCAGAAGAAAATTCACTGAAATCAGGCTTATGGACTCAGGAGCAACATGGCATATGGACCCCCCAGGAGAGAATGGTTCCATCATTATGAACCTATCTCAGGAGAATCTGTATTCATAAAAAACGATCGTGCCTTGGAGATTGCTGGTATTGGTACCATCAAATTGAAGATGTATGATGGAACAGTTTGCACCATTAAGGAGGTACGGCACGTGAAAGGCCTGAAGAAAAATCTATTGTCTTTGGTGTCAATTAGGTAATAGTGGGTGCAAAACCCATATTCAAGATGGGATCATGAAAATAGTTAAAGGCATGCTTGTGGTGATGAAAGCGGAAAAGATAGCTGCAAATTTATACATGCTTAAAGGAGAAACACAACAGGAAGGAGAAGCATCTACTGTGTTGGCAAGTTCGGTAGAAGAATTAACAATGATGTGGCACCGTAAACTTTGCAACATGTCGGAATGTGGCTTGAAGATTATTGCTGAACAAAAGCTTCTTTCAGGGCTCAAAAAGGTTTCATTACCCTTTTGTGAGTATTGTGTTACTAGTAAGCAGCACAAATTGAAGTTCAGTAGTTCCAATGGTAAAAGTAAAGCTATCTTGGAGTTGGTCAATTCTGATGTTTGATAAGCACCGGTTATATCCCTAGGAGGTGCAAGATACTTTGTATCTTTTATTGATGATTACTCTAGGAGATGATGGGTGTATCCAATCAAGAGGAAGGCAGACGTATTTTCAGTTTTCAAAATATTTAAAACGCGAGTGGAGCTTGAATATGAAAAAAAGATCAAGTGTTTGAGGATACATAATGGAGGAGAATATACCAGTGATGAATTTGATAACTTCTATCAAGAAGAAGGTATCAAGAAGCAGTTCATAGTGGCATACACTCCACAACAAAATGGAATAGCAGAGTGGAAGAACATAACATTGTTAGAACATACAAGAATGATGTTGAGAACTGTGGGGATGGCCAAGTCATTTTGGGAAGAAGCAGTTAAGACTGCCTGTTATGTGATCAATCGTAAAATGCCAATGGAGATGTGGACTGATAAGCCAACTAATTATTCTCACTTACATACGTTTGGAAGTCTTGTGTATGTTATGTACAATGCCCAAGAAACATCAAAGCTGGATCTAAAATTTGGAAAATGTAATTTTTTAAGGTATGCTGATGGAGTTAAGGGGAGTACGCATGTGGGATCCCACTGCCTACAATGTGATAATCAACATGGATGTAATATTTGCAGAAGATAACCTACAAGAAAAAGAAGATAATAGCACTTCAAAAGAAAACCCGAGGCTACTACAGTTCAAGTTGAAGATAGACAAGAACAAGAAATTCTAAATTCTTCTGAAGCAGTACTAAAGCATGAAGAACAAGAACAAGTTGAGTTTGTAACTCCACTAATTCGACGGTCAACTTGGGAGAGGAGAAAACCAGCTTGGCACTCAGAGTACATTATGGAGGGAAATGTTGCATACTGTCTACAGAGGATGGAGAGCGTCAACTTTCCATGAGGCTACAAAAAGCCAAAAAGCTTCTCTGTGGATGGCAGCAATGCACATGTGTACGATGGATGGGAAATTGAAGTAACTTTTGATTGTATGGATTACTGGGATTAGGTTCTTTTGGGGGTAAAACATGGCATCTTGCATATTTTAGGCCTATCAAAAAATACAATTTCCTCTTTCAACCTTAAATAGCATGTAAAGAAATCACTATCTGCCCAAAAATAGGAAAAGAAAAGACATAGATACATGTTACAGGCAGCAAGTAGAAATTAAAGTTTTGGAACGTGATTGTGGTTTTGCTTTTCAAATTTATTTGATCTAACGAGGTGCAAATGGTCATCCAGTACCAAAGATATGATATATTTGAACTCTTATCGATTTCTAAATGATGACGTTATGATTTTTTTTTACGCGTGATCTAAATAGTAAGTTTCTCCTAAATAGTTTGTCTTTCCTTTTTCAAAGTACGTGTTTCTCCTATTATAAGAGAGAGGGTATTATCAATTGTGCTCTCCTTATCTATAGAGAGAAATTGTTGTATCATTTTGCTATGGTGAACTCCTTCTACAGTTTGCCCGTAGGTTTCCACGTAAAATTATTGTGTTCATCATTTTTCCTCGGTTTTTTCATTTCTAGTTTAGTAGTAACTGGGTGTCCCATACCACAAAGTCATAACAGTGGTGTCAAAGCGCCAGGTTCATAGCCGATTTTCCGTGCTACGGTCAGATCTAGTTAGTGGAAAGGAGACATCTTCAACAATGGTGACAAAGTACGAAATAGAAAAGTTCAATTATTCTCTCATGTTGTTCGACTCACAACAGTTCGAGTATGTCTGACGATGTGTGCTACATTTGACTTGTGCTTAGAGCAGTTAAATGTGAAAACTGCATTTTTTCCTAGCAAATTTAAAGAAGAAATTTATATGCTCCAACCAAAAAACTTTGAAGAAAAAGGAGAAAAGAGAACTTGGTTTGCAGGCTGAATAAATCTCTATACGGTATCAAACATGCGCCGAGGTGTTGGTATAAGAGATTTGATTCCTT
>CAIGRP010025363.1:0-22465 GCA_903798385.1 Fraxinus cuspidata | reverse complement strand
GCACACCTAACTTGGGTTTAATGTTTAAATCAAGTAAAAATGGTGTAACCTTAAAAGGATATATTGATTCTGATTTTGCTGGAGATAAAGACAATAGGAGATCAACTTCTTCTTACTTTTATACCTTATGTGGTACTGTTGTTAGTTGGAAATCTCATCTTCAAAGGATTGTTGCTTTATCTTCCACTAAAGCATAATATAATGCTGCCACTAATGCAGTGAAAGAGGGGATTTGGTTAAATGAGTTGATGTTTGAACGTGGTTTTGCTGATAATGATGTTATGTTACCGTCTGATAGTCAAAGTGATATTCATCTAAGCAAAAATCATATGTTTATGATAGAACTAAACATTTTGATGTTAATTATCACTTTATAAGAGATATCATTTCTAAAGGGATTCTTAAAATTGGAAAAGTCTCAACTCAACTTAATCCATCTGATATGGGTACTAAAGTAATTCCTTTGAATAAGTTTTTAAACTATTTGAAAATGTTATCTGTTGAATCTTTGTGATGTATGAACAGGTACTTAGAGCAAATAAAAATTGCTTGAGATTGTGTTCTGGACTATACTATAACCCAAATTTTGGTAGCAATGTGGAGATTGTGGGAATTGAACCAGGTTCAATTGATGCTCCCATAATTTGAGAAAAATGCATTTGGCAAATGCGACTTTATTAAATCACACTTTCAACTGGATTTCGACACGTGGATAGATCTTGGTTGTTGGTTTGAATTCTGGATGGTTCTTTTACTATGCCATTTTCATTTGGCACTCTCGAGTTGTTGGCTTTATGGTTTCATTCTGTTCCCTCTGTGAGAGCGCCGTTCTAAAGGTTTCTCTGTGTTTTTTGATCTTTCTGTAATTCCATCTCAAATTATTGATTTGAGAAGACGATCTGTAATATTGTAGCCTCTTAATGATGATATTCTGAGTGAATATCTATTAGGAAGTGTTCGTGCTTCTAACTTGTTGATGCTAAGGTCCTGAAGCGATTCTTCGTGGTTCGTGTAGATTGATTGCTGTATTTTGAGATAGACAAGTGTTCTGTACTTTTCTTTGTGATTGGCTGAACATTATTGTAACATTTGTTGTTGTTTTGGGCGTTATAGTGGAACCTAGCATAATCCAACCTTTTAGATGCTCAACGGGGGATGTAGGTATTAGAAGTGGTCACCGAACCTCTGGGGTTTAGGTCGAAATATATCAATTGTGTTCTTTTAATATTCCGCACTTTATTTTAGAGAAAGTTTTGGTATTTTGTATTATTTGGTCTAATATCGTGTATTCCTAACCTAACAAAAAAATTAAAATATTAGCTGAAACTACATAGAGAAGTCTTCAGTGTCGAAAGAGTTTAAATGGAATAATAGTACCGATATTAGCACATATTAACAGTCATATCTACTAGTAAACACACGTCCTATTTATTTAATCGACGGTAAGAATCGGTTCAGTACTCAGGTAAAAGAGAAAGGAGGTGCCTACCCAGGCTTCCAAGAGGATAGTGGGGGCGTCTCTGAGTTTATCCATGTGTTTGCCATGTAAACATGTATGTCGCCTTAACCACGTTGGCAGAAGCAAAGGATTCAAGCTCAGCCATCTCTACGGGTGTCAATTTCACGGATAAAGCTTGAATATTCTGGTTCAAGTTCTCGATCTTAATGGTACTGAGCATGGGACAAACATCATCTCCTTGGTGATGAACCCAAGCCAATGCTAGTTGGGACGGGTACAACCTTTGATTTTAGCCATTTCACTGACCCTTTCAAATACTAGTTTGTTAGTTTCAAGATTTTCTGCTTGGAACTTCAGAAATTTCTACAAAAGTCAAAAAAATTTCATCAGCATGTAAACATTGCAAATATACGTAAACCCGAAACCTTACACATTGTAAATATATGTCAACAAAAGTCAATTCTTACACATTGACATTGAAGATATATGTGAAACCAAAACCTTTCTTTTCTTTTGTATGTGTGTATGAGAGAAAGAGGGAGGGAGAGAGAGGGAGGGAGAGAGAGAGAGAGAGAGAGAGAGTAAATAATGTAGTGCATTGTACTAGATATTAAGTCTTGCCTTCATACGTTTGGTTAGTATTCTTATACTTAACCATGTGGAATTCTACCAAGTCCCAGGTAAGATGGTAACTTATTTGAGCACACCAATTTTAAAAATCCAAATTTCTTGTTTCAGGTAAATGTTTCAATACTATATTGAGTCTTGAAATTCCATCTTAAAATGTCAAACCTAATCAAGTGAGGCAGAGCTTAAATTATAATTTCAAACAATCTTTTTATTCACATATTTTTTGTGAATCGTTACTTAAATTTTAATTTTTGCATTCGCAAACAAAGAGTACGAGTATTAGTATACATCATTATTTTTATATGAAACCTATGTGAGATTTCATCCTTAACACTGGAATACTTATAAATTTCAAAGTGATCCGCAAAGGCAATGCTCATATGGATACTAATTCAAGCAGTATAAAAAATTGGTTGGAAAAAGAAGGTTGAGATCCAAAACTATATCTAACAGATGCGCAATCTGAATTCATCAATGTATCAGCCTATGCATTTNAGTGATCCGCAAAGGCAATGCTCATATGGATACTAATTCAAGCAGTATAAAAAATTGGTTGGAAAAAGAAGGTTGAGATCCAAAACTATATCTAACAGATGCGCAATCTGAATTCATCAATGTATCAGCCTATGCATTTGAATTCGTCAATGTATACCAAGCAATTCCACTTTAATTTATACTGAAAGAACAAATTCAACTTTATTTTTAAGATTTGTTTACAGGTGGATAGTTTTTCAGGAGTAAACTTGGTTCGTGACCATAACTAGAGAATGAAAGGTACCCTTTCAGCATAGAAGGCTACACTGCCTATCTTAAACGTAATTATTAATAAAGAGAACATTTCTCGGAACCTTGTCTTAACATTAATTTAGCCATGTCTAATTTTCTAAGCTCCATGGTTATGAAAATTTCAATTTAGGGAGTAATAAGTAGCATGGTTGCCAAAGCTTTTATTAGATTATAAGTTATGGGTCCTACGAAATATGTGGCTAATAAGTGGGTAAAAATAGGTAAAAGTTGGGGGTTCTACGGAATGCGTGACGGGAAATAGAGTTGACCGACTTAGAAGAAATTATAAGCTTTGCCAAACTTCCGAAAAGAAGCTAGTATTAGTTAAATGTAAACTCAATGCGAGAACATGAAATTAACAAGTATTCAGCACAAATGAATAGCAAGAAGGTTAGACATGAATGAAACACAGACCAACCTTACGATGGTCACCCTCTAACAAGTTCTCAATCAACTTGGGACCTACTGAGAAGAAACCCCGTCCCAATGGACTGTATAGGACGATTCCAATACCAAGTTCCCTAATAATAATACAGATGAAAACAACACGTTATTATCTCGTAGAAGTTATAAGATTATTGACAAACGTAGAAGACTCATTACCTGCAGGTAGGAATGATTTCTTCCTCTAAATCTCTTGACCACAAGGACCACTCCATCTGAACAGCAGTTAATGGATGAATGGCATGAACACTTCAGATTGTTGAAGCAGAGGCCTCTGAGAGACCAACATATTTTATTTTCCCCTCTTTAACCAGTTCCTAAGTTCTCCCATCTTGCAAAAGTATGCCAGATGACATTAAGAGGAGATCCATGAGAAGTGAAATTACAAAATGAGTACAATTGTAAGAAAATTAAAAATGCTAACATCGTTAGAAATGAAGTCAATAACATCCCTGCTTATCAATCTTGCTTATTCTCAGATTAGCCAACAATTGATTAAAGTAGGCCAATAAACTGAGCTGATATGGTCTTGGTATTGTAATAATGAGAACCAAGTTTTTAGTGGAAATGAGGCTGAAGCTGTGAGGAAATTAGTTCCCAAGTTCAAATCGTACCAGATGTAAGTTGTTGTACAACTGAGTGTTGAATTTTTTGTACCATTACAACAAAAAGAGATAAATTAGGTTATATAATCTTTAGCAATTACCGGCGTATACTACTTACTAGTCCCGTCTGACAGTCAATTACCCAAAATGACATATTATAGAACCTCTTCATATTACAAGTCCGTAAAAGTTTATTATTTATCTCTCATAAACGTATACTAATTGAGCCAAAGAAATTAAGAATCAATGCTGATGGTAATCGAAAAACAGCAGTGGACGACAATCTAGGATTATCGCATCAGCATTGGGTGTCGGTTAACAACTTCAATGGTGGATTAATTTTCTTTCTTATCCATTTGGACGTAGAAAAAGGGGAAAATAATAACATACACAAAAAACTTGCTGGGAGAGAGAAATATTTAAGTGCTCTGGATGGTTAACAGTTCATCAAATCAGATGTCAAATTTGAAATGTCAGACAAATTTTATGATAAAGATAGACTAAAAATCGATCCAATACTTAAGGCGGAAAAACAGATCGAGAAAACTGAATGCCCATAGATCATACCTCCAGCCATTGGTGTCCTTCCAGAAGCTTTTCTTTGTTCCATGTATGGTGCTTCCAAGCTCTCAACACTTCTTAATTGATGGTGTATCTTGTATTTTCGGTGGTCGAGCTCAGGGACCAAACCCATCCATTTATATAGCCACAAATCCCATCAAGCTATAGCTTAAGTTACCAATTTTTTCAATCAGTGGTGGAATTAAAACTCATAATGTTGAAACTGAAAACTTCATGAATGTTGGACCATCAATATGACCATTGAAGCCGTGTGAATGGAAAAGGTCTGGAATGTGAAAGGTTTACATTCTCCCACTCGGTCCATACATTCAACCTCACGTCTCAACTTAATTCCATCAATAGTCTTTCTAAAGAAACAAACACGTGAATCATGGTGATGAGTCCTCTAATAACGAGCAATATCTTCCATGTATTACAATGTATTTAGTTTCTCAAGAATTATTCTTTATATGGTAATAATACTCAATGAAAAGACCCTATGTCTTATTCTTGGTCCGACATAAATATATTTTCTCAAAGAATTTAAAGTGCACATGAATATGAGAAAATATTACAATAATAAGAGTTTTCATATAAAATTGTATATACCATTACATAATGGAATTAAGTCCCATATTCACTACATGATCATTGAATTTCAACGGTGGCATGCCATTAGTCAAAGGATCAGCTATCATTAACTCAGTGCTTACGTGCTCAATGACCACTTTCTTTTCTTTAACAAGTTCTCTTATGGCTAAATACTTAATGTTGATGGGTTTACTTCGACTCCCACTATTGTTGTTCTTGGCCATAAAAACAGCAGTTGAATTGTCGCAATACATTTTCAATGGTCTAGAGATAGAATCCATAATTCTAAGCCCAGAAATGAAACTCTTAAGTCATACACCATGTAAAGTAGCCTTAAAGCAGGGGACGAATTTGGCTTCCATAGTGGAAGTAGCAGTCAAAGTCTATTTGGCACTCCTCCATGATATAGCTCCACCGGCCATAAAAAAAAATGTATCATGATGTTGATTTGCATGAATCAATACTGCTAGCTAAGTTAGAATCTGAGTAGCAAATTACTTCTAGATTGTCCGTCCGTCTATACATAAGCATGTAGTCTTTGGTTCCTTGAAGGTACCTCATTACTTTCTTTGCAGCTTTCTAGTGGTCTAAACCTGGATCACTCTAATATCGTCCTAACATTCCTACAGCAAATGCAATGTCAGGTATTGTGCAGACCTGAACATACATTAGGCTTCCGAGAGTAGAAGCATATGGAATGTTCTTCATTTATTCCCTTTTAAGGGTCATTCTTCGAGCATTGTTTCAAATTGAACCTATCACCCTTCACAATGGGGGCTACACTCGGTGAACAATCTTTCATCCAAAATCTTTCTAAAACTTTATTGATACAGGCTTCATGAGACAGACCCAAGATACCTCGAAATCCGTCTCTATGGATCTTAATGCCAATGATATAAGATGCCTCACCCATATCTTTCATATCAAAATTTTTAGAGAGGAATTGTTTCACCTCATACAACAAACCCTTATCATTAGTTGCCAGTAAAATGTCATCCACATATAATACAAGAAATTTTTTTTTACTCCCATTGACCTTCTGGTATATACATTGATCCATAATATTTTCTACAAAGCCGATGGAAGAAATTATATAATGGAATTTCAAATACCATTGGCGGGATGCTTGTTTTAAACCATATATGGACTTCTTGAGCTTGCAAACCAATTGATCACCATCACTAGAGGGGAATTCTTCAGGTTGTTTCATGTAAACCTCCTCTTCTAGATCTCCATTGAGAAATGCCATTTTCACATCCATTTGTTGCAATTCTAAGTCAAAATGTGCTAATAATGCCAAAATAATGTGCAAGGAATCTTTTTTAGATACATGAGAGAGAGACTCCATGTAATCGATTCCTTCTTTTTGAGTGAATCCCTTATAAACGAGTCTTACCTTGTATATCTCAATGTTGCCCAATGAGTCTTTCTTTGTTTTAAAGACCCATTTACATCCAATGGCTTTAACACCATTAGGCAACTTAACAAGATCCCAGACTCTGTTACTCTTCACAGAATTCATCTCTTTCTTCATGGCATTGTACCATAATTCTGATTCTCTGCAACTCATGGCTTGTGAAAAGAACTTGGGATCATTTTTTGCTCCAATATTGTAGTCAGATTCTTGTAGATACACAACATAATCATCGAGAATTGCTGATCTCTTTGGTCTGATAGATCTTCTTAATGTTGTACCATCATTTTCCTGAGAAGTATGTGGTTCAACTCCTTGTTCAAGAGTTCTTGGCAATTCTTAAACTACCCGATCTACTGGAATGTCGTCAGCAACTTGTGGAACTTCAATGATTGGTTGTTCAACACCAGTTTATACTTGAGGGATGCTATAAACAATAACCAATCTATCACTTAAGGTGGACGATTGAGATTCTATAGGATCCTTCTCAGAAACTATGTTACTAGTTTGATCGCTCCCACTGATCAAGTCATTTTCAAGAAACTTTGCATTTCTTGATTCCACAATCCTAGTGTTGTGAGATGGACAATAAAATCTCTAACCTTTAGACCTTTCAACATATCCAATGAAATACCTATTAATGGTCCTTGGGTCAAACTTCTTCTCTTGTGGATTATAAATTCTCACTTCAGACAGACATCCCCTAATGCACGTATATCGCAAACTCGGTTTCCAACCTTTCCATAATTCAAAAGGCATTTTAGGAACAACCTTGGTTGGAACTCGGTTCAATATATACACTGTCGTCTTAAGTGCTTCAACCCACAAGGATTTAGGAAGATTAGAGCTGCTAAGCATACTCCACACCATGTCCAATAATGTTCGATTTCTTCTTTCTGCTATACCATTTTGGTTCGGTGAACCAGGCATGGTGTATTGGGCAACAATCCCATGCTCTTGAAGAAACTTTACAAATGGTCCAGGTGCTTGTCCATCCTCTGTGTATCTACCAAAATTTTCTCCACCTCTATCTAATCTCACGATCTTAATTTGCTTACCGCATTGTTTCTCTACTTCAGCCTTAAAGATCTTAAAGGCATCTAATGCTTCGTTCTTGTTATAAGGCATGTAAAGATACATATATCGTGAGTAATCATCTATGAAAGAGATGAAGTATTTCTGACCGTGTGAGTCCATGTCTGGACTACATATATCAGTATGCATGATTTCTAATATGTCTGAACTCCTATTATCACCTTTCTTTGACTTATTGATCTGCTTTCCCTTTATGCAGTCTACACAAGTCTCAAAATCAATAAAATCCAGAGTATTAAGTACCCCTTCATTTACTAATCTTTTAATTCTTTCTATGGAGATATGACCTAATCTCCGGTGCCATAATTTAGAGGAATTCTCATTAATAACACATCTTTTAGAGCCAGTGTGAACATGCATTGAATCATAAGTAGCATTGTTTTGTAAATTAATGTAGTAAAGACCATAGACAAAATACTATTCCCAACACAATCAGATTTATAAAGTAAACTGAAAGATAAATATGAAAAATTAAAGGAATATTCAAAAGGTACAAGCTTTGAAACTGAAATCAAGTTTCTAGAAAAACTTGGAACATAAAAGGTCTTTTGTAACTTTAAAACAAAGCCACTACTTAAAATTAAATAGCAAGTTCCTATAGCTTCCATATACAAGCCCATCTTGTTTCCTGATAAGATGCTTTGCTCACTTCCCACTGGCTTCCTTAGGTTTTGCAAACCTTGCAAGGAATTTGAAATGTGGATCGTTGATCCAGAATCAATCCACCACGTGTTAACATTGACATTAACCATATTACATCCATAACAAACAAATGAGGTTGGATTACCTTTGTCTGCAAGCCATTTCTAAAACTTGGCGCATTCCTTCTTCATGTGTCCCTTCTTTTTACAAAAGAAACACTTGGAATCTTTCTTGACATCAGCTTGGGGGGGGGGGTATTTTACCTTTCCATTTCTGATTGGCTTGATATTTTCTCTTTCCATCCGTTGCCAGCATTGCACTTTCTCCATGTTCCATCACCAGTCTTCCTTCCTCTTGAACACACATGGTCATAAGTTCATTAATTGACCATTTATCCTAATGTGTGTTGTATGAGATTTTGAAGGATCCATATTGGTGCAGAAGGGAGTTCAGGATGTAGTGTACCAGGAAAGAATCCGACATTTCAACCTCAAGTTCCTTCAATTGAGATACAATATCCCTCATTTGCATGATGTGCTTGCGCACACCTCTCATACTGGCGAGCTTTAGGGATGAGAGCTTCATGATCAGGGTGCTTGCTAGTGCCTTGTCTGAAGTAACAAATTGATCATCAATGACTTTCAGCAAGTCTACATTTTCATGCCGATCAACAGAACCACGGATACCAGCAGAAATTCTAGTCTTGATGAACATCATGCTGAGGCGATTAGATCGCTCCCATCTTTCATAAAGCGTGATGTCCGTTGCAGTGCTGGTATCAGTCATTGCTGGTGGTTCGTCTTTCCTAATAGCATAATCTATGTCCATCCACCCCAAATGAAGAAGAACTCTCTCCTTCCAGACCTTATAGTTCTCTACTTAAACTCAGGGATATCATAATGATTATCAGAGAAATTTGTAGGTTGTATGACTGCATAAAATTATAGATTACATGTTTATGTTAAAACTGCGGCCTAAATAAAATATCATGCTTTACCAATGTAAATCATGCTTAAAAATTGAATCTAATGACATAAAAATGCCGGTGGGCTAATTTTTTTTTTTTTATAATTCAAGTAGATTCAATTATTTCTTATGATTAAACTTTATGATAAAACTATCAATTTTAATTAATTCATAATTCATGTGGGTAAGTTATGAATAACTTGATATTTTATCCTAATTAATAATAAAAATATAATAAAAATTCATGTGGGATAAAATTTATTATATTTAGTAGAATTAGTTACAATTAATGTCTAATATTCTTTATGTGATCCTTTTCAATCATAACATATAACTTTATTTAATTAAAGATGTCGTGACTATTCTCTAATTAATTAAAATTATATGGATCGCTAGACATTTAATCTTTTATGCATAAACAATTAACTCAATATGAGAATAAAAGTATAATATAAACTAACATGTTATGATTATGCACAAAATATCTCAAAGACATTACAATTGCATAAAAATTTAACTCTTCTAAAATTGCATGTAATAATTTAAAACATAATTAATACATGCAAACTAAAAATGAGCATAATTCATAATTTAATACATTCTAAAATTGCATATATTATTTTAAACATAAATAAATAACATATGCATTCCAAAAAATTAAATTATGCACAATTATCCCAAATATAAACACATGTCCAAGAAATAATCTTCAAAATTCAGCCCTTTACACGTGTAGGATCTTGGCCAGTTATAAATTGCACAAGGAAAATTGACTTTTTGAAGATAATATAGATTATGATCCAATGAACAATTGGATATGATAATCAAATGGTCCAACAATTGATTCATAAAGGGAATGGCTCATTTAAACACATATTAATGGCCTTACAAATATGGCCAAGTAAACTAAATATCTTAACATTAACTACAAAAGGGAAAACACGTATTTCAAAACAATACACCAACAGTGTCATCTTCAACTTCGCCTGGTAAGTTTTGACATTGTTCTGCCCATTTCAAATTCAACCCTCCCAAATGAAAATCTCAAGTTTACAATCATACAGAAGTTATAAAATTGATTTTCTTGAGAAATTTGAAAATGGATTTCAAAGAAAAAAAAAATCGGCCATAAATAAGTTTATTTTTTTTAGATTGCTCCATAAACATCAAGGCAGAGGTTATGGTCTGATACCAAATGTTAGACTAAAAATCGATCCAATACTTAAGACGGAAAAACAGATTGAGAAAACTGAATGCCCATAGATCATACCTCCAACCATTGATGTCTTTTTAGAAGCTTTCCTTTGTAACAGGTATGGTGCTTCCAAGCTCTCAATACTCCTTAATTGATGGTGTATCTTGTATTTTTGGTGGTCGAGCTCAGGGACCAAACCCATCCATTTATATAGCCACAACTCTCATCAAGTTGTGGCTTAAGTTAACAATTTTTTCAATCAATGGTGGGATTAAAACTATTAATGTTGAAATTGAAAACTCCATGAATGTTGGACCATCAGTATGACCGTTGAAGTCGTGGGAATGTGAAAGGTCTACAAAAGAAGGGCTAAATTTGGTAAATTTGTGGTGGGAGAACTGGATAGGCATACTCCTATTCAACCGTTTATCAAGTAATAATCCTTGGACCAGAACAAAACTTGGCTATGAACAAGCTTAAAAAGTTCATTTATAAGTAAATGTGGTTGTAAGTAAATAAGTAAGATTCAAACTACTTTTATTAATTAAAACTGAAAGTAGGTAAGCTACTCGTGTGACAGTAAGTTAAAAATTATTTTTAGGATAAAGTAATTTTTTTACAGTAACAAGAAAGTAAATTACTCAAACATTTTTAAGCATTGCCCAAACATGCTATGATGTACGCATCGTCAAGGATACATGCAATCCACACAATTATAGAAACATTGTTATCATTTTCATACGAAGGATGATCAACCTCATTTATACTTTATTATTGCGTGAAACGCTAAACTAAGATTTGGGAAAATGTCAAACCGTGACTTCGATAGGCACACTAGTGTCTATTCGATGAACGTAATAGAGATCAATGCAGTCGATGTTAAGCCGTTTCAAGCTTGCTTCACAGGCAGCCCTCACATATTTTGGGTCACCACTAATTTTCATCTTCCCATCCTTGAGACTAATCCAAACTTGGTAGCTATTTGCACTCTCTCTCTCAGTCCTCATGTCAAAGCCTACACAGATTTCCCTAAATTAGTCCATCGGTTGCCAATGTAGTCATACGTCAACAGGCACTAAAGCAACTAAAAATCATAAAATTTCATCGGTTACTTGCATAATAGCAGATAGTTGTAAAGTGTCAACAGTGTATATCAAATTAATTGCCATTGCATATCTTGGTGCAAATTTTATTGATATTTTTACTTTCGGGAGTAAAATAAATTAAATACAGACGTTCATCGTTGAGATTCACTTGAAAATATAATGAACCACAAAAAAAAACCTTACATTCAGATTTCATGAATTCAAGAATATCATATACACCCGAAGGAAGAAAATGCAATTCCCAGCTCAATTTCTTGTTTTGTCTAAGAAAACAGTCCTAAATTCTGAAATAAATATCTTAGGTTTTGTTTCGGTCCCTTTTTAAAAAAAAAAAAAAAAACCAAGATTCTATAATAGTAATTTGTTCTCTATTTATTATTATTATTATTATTTTTTTGGGAGAAGGTGTGGTTTAAAAAAAAGGAAAAAGTTTTGAATTTATATATAAAATTATTTTTTTGGGACGTGTGACTATTAGAGAAAAACGATTTTTCAAAAAATTACTCAAAATGGGTTCAAAATTCACTGAATTATTTGAACAAGTAAAGAAATTCACAGCAAAAACTTCGAAACATTTATGGGTTCATTTTTTCACATTATTCATCTACATTAGCAATCATCTCTCCCTTCAAACCCCATAATATGACATAAATTATGAACAGTGAAAAGTGAAGTACCTTGCCGATGAGAAGCTCGTTGGTGTGAGGTGTTAGAGAAAATATTCGTGAACGAATATCGATTTAACAAATACCGAATTTACAACATATACCGGATATGCAATTTATCGTATATGTAACTTACCGGATATGCAACCAACATACCGTATATGCAATTTACCGTGTGGACAATAACTTACACAATAATAGCTAAGATTTATTAGATTAAATAAATTTTTTAAATTACAATAAACAAAATAAGTTATATAAATTACGATAAAATATAACAAATAATCTAAATAGCAAAGAATAAAAAAATTCAATTGAACTTTAAAAAATCGAGGCCTGTGTGAGCACAATTTCCTTAAAATAGATTTGTCTCATCACCGTAAGTGCTTGAGATTTAACATGAACGTCTGTTTTCCAAAATATAATGGTAAATCAGTGAAGTTTGAGCACTGCAAATTCTACTTCGACGAACTAGCTTATTATCTGAACAATATCACCACCAAGACCTTGACACATAATAAATTATGTATGTAGATGGAGGACAATTTCGTGTGTTTTGGAACTGTAATGCAGATAGTATATTCTTCATGTTCAGAACAGTGGAAAATTGAGATTTCATATAGACTTAACACAGTAATGACAAGTTAAATATGTCAATTAACTTAATGGCAATAATCATTGGAGTTTTATCCGTTTCAAACGTTAATGATAATAATCATTGGAGGTTTAGCAGTTTTAGAAACCAAAAGTCAGTTGTTGAAAACAAAAATTTGGCAAAACGTAGGCCCTCCTAAGGAGCTAATTTTTGGTCAATTCGGTCCGACATTAGTATACGCAGGTCGCGCCCGCATACAAGTTTAAGTACTGAAACTTATTTCGCTCCGTGATTTGCATCCCTTGCATGAGCACGTGGAGAGAGCCTCTATGCTACACATGATTACACATTTCAAAAGTGTAGCCATATATAAAATAGTTATTGCTTTCATAAACTTTCTATGTGGGATAAAATCAAATTTAGTTTTCCCTCCAACATAAACCATATTTCAATGATCCACTTTGAACTCTAATTTCTCATTCACCCGAACTTCATTTTTGGCAAGTAAATACATGATTTTGATGTTCTCGCGGAAGAGAATACAAATCAATGTTGATCTTCCAAAATAAGCAAACGAGTCTCACTCAAAATTTATGTCAAAGTCAATCGTTCACCTCATTTTTTCCAACACGAGGTCCATAGACGTCAGAGGTGTCGAGGAAGGTGACTCCGGAGGCAATGGCGTGGTGAATGAGTGCTATCATGTTGGGCTCGGGCTCCGGCTGCCCGTAACTAGAGGACATTCCCATGCAGCCCAGCCCTCGTTTAGATACCTCGAGACCCTGTGAGCCCAGCTTGATTCTTGGAGCCTTTACCGCTACTGTGGATGCCATTTTTGTGTGGCTATGTGGAGTGAAGTGTCACTGGAAGGAGAAGGATTGGTAGAAAAACTGGGAGAGAGAAAAACCTGCTAAATGACATCATCTTTATCCTTTATATTTAGCCTAGAGATTAAAATTAATTTTTTAGTAAATTTTTATAAAAGTTGATAAAACGTGTAATTAAAAAGTTGTGGATACTATGAAATGTGTGGTTAAAATTAATAGTTGATTCTGACTTGAAATTTTTACTGAATTTTAATCCAAACCAAACGGAAGCGTAATAAATAGGTTAGAACATGTCCAAGTGGCTCTTTTTTAATTCTTGAAGCCTTAGTTGAGTTACTTTTCAAAGTTAACTATAAATTTTAATCATATATTTTGATAAAATTCATTCGCAGATAATATCTCACTTATCAACCAATCATTTCTTAAAAAGTGGATTTTAACAAATAAATGAAACCCGAACAATATCTATTCGGTTAAAAGTGGTAACCAGTTGCTTATGAGGAAGAGACCACCAGCCGAATTACCAAGCTCTTCGTGTCTATCGAGATTGTCTAAGTCAGTGTGGCATTGTCGAGCTCCCCCTATGGTTCATATATTCCTTCGAAGATTGTTCTGTGATGCTCTATCCACCCCAATTAATTTATCTAGGCGTGGAATGACTGAACATATATTGTTGCCATTGTGTTATACCGGAAACCTCAGGACACTCGGTGTCTTGGTGTGGAGGGATGAACAATTTTTGAAAAGAATTGGGATTAAACCTTTCAAAGAGTGCACTGATGTCAAGGATATTGTCATGTTGGTTGAGATCAGATGCAACAGTGATGAGTTGGGTGTGTTCAGTTGTGATCCTTGAACCCTGTGGGGAGAGCGGAACAACATATCTCATGGCAGCCTCCTGCCCAACTGCCATTATCTTGGCATCATAGGAGGGGGTCGACGGCACAAAGTTGCAGCCCAAAAATTGGAAGCCATCCTAAGATGGATGTTTCAAATTAAATACAGATGTTGCAATTTAATTAGTTGAAGGTTTTATCAATACTGTGGCTGTGGTGCAGGACGAAGAAGGTTTGGTATTAACGGCCCATTCGAAAGATATGATGGGTAGCTATCTAGTGGACTACGCTGAGGCTGTGGCTCTCTAGGACTTGACTCAAAATCAAGTAAGAAAACAGAATACAAATTCAACTTAAAAGAAAGAACAAAACAAAAACCATCTAGCATGTAAGATTGTTGTAATAAACTATGCTGTTAGTGATGATCTTATGCTCCTCTTCTTTATCTTTGGCATTGTAGCCGGGAGAAGCTGATTCACACGTTATTTAGCAATTATCAACTGATTAGAGCAAATAACAACTAGAGAGCCTTTTATGAACAATGAACATGGAGATAGGGGCTGCAAATACATACCAAAATAGCAGAAACAGAATAGTTGAACTCATATCAGCATATATTAATATCTGAACTGAATACTCTCATTCATATCTGCTAGTAAACACACAGGTCTCATTTATTTAACTGACTCTAAGAATCAGTTCAGTACTCAGGTGAAAGAGTAAAGGAGATGCCTACTCGGGCGTCCAAGAGGATAGCGGGGGTGTCTCCGAGTTTATCCATGTGCTTTCCATGAAAACGTGTCTGTCGCCCTTGACCACGTCGGCCGAAGCAAAGGATTCAAGTTCAGCCATCTCTTCGGGTGTCAATTTCACAGATAAAGCTTGAATATTCTGGTTCAAGTTCTCGATCTTAGTGGTACCGGGTATTGGACAAACATCATCTCCTTGGTGATGAACCCAAGCCAATGCTAGTTGGGACGGGGTGCAACCTTTCTTTGTAGCCATTTCACTAACCTTCGAATACTAGTTTGTTACTTTCAAAATTTTCTGGGTGGAACCTCGGAAATTTCTACAAAAGTTGAACAATTTTCATCAGCATGTAAAACATTGTTAATATATGTGAGTGAACCCAAAACCTTGCACATTGCAAATAGACGTCTACAAAAGTTGAATCTTACACAGTGAAGATATATGTGAACCAAAGCCCTATTTTTCTTTTGAGAGAGAGAGTATGCTGCCTTCTAAATTTTCTAGTGCACTACGGGTGATTAACTTCAATTAGACCAATTAATTAAATCAAAAAAAACTGTTCAGTTAGACATTTATGAAAATTGAAAATAGACGTCCTTCATATAGAAGTCTTTATTAGATTATAAGTTGTATGTCCTACGAAATGTGTAGATACAGGGGCAGACGGATCCATGGAAGACAAAAAAAAAAATTTTAAGCCGAGCTAATAAGTAAAAAAGGAAAAAAAAATTACAGTGATAGAAACTTTTTTCATAAAAAATTGAAATGAAGCCCAATCCCCAATAAATTCGCCACTACGTAGATAATAAATGGGTAAAAGTAAGTTAAAGTCGGGTTCTGCAGAATGTGAATGGAAATATAGTTTGGCAAGCTTATAAGCAATTATAAGCTTTGCCAAAAATGCAAAAAGAAGCTAGCAGTAGTTAAATGTAAACTCAATGCAAGAACATGAAATTAACAAGTATTCAACACAAACGAATACCAAGAAGGTTACACAGGAATGAATCTGGACCAACCTTACGATAGTCACCCTCTGACAAGTTCTCAATCAAATTGGGACCTCCTGAAAAGAAACCCCGTCCTAGTGGACTGTATTGGACGATTCCAATACCAAGTTCCCTAATAATAAGACAGATGAGAATAACGCATAATTATCTTGTAGAAGTTATCAGATTGTTGACAAATGTTAAAAGACTCCTTACCTGCAAGTAGGAATTATTTCTTCTTCAAAATTTCTTGACCACAAGGACCACTCAATCTGAACAGCAGTTAATGGATGAATGGCATGAGCCCTTCGGATTGTTGAAGCAGATGCCTCCGACAAACCAACATATTTTATTTTCCCCTCTTCAACCAGTTTCTTGAGTTCTCCCATCTTGCAAAAGTATGCCAGAGGACAATTAAGAGGAGATCCATTAGAAGTGAAATTACAAAATGAGTTCAATTGTAAAAATTAAAAAATGCAAACATCATTAGAAAAGGAGTGAAAAACAGCGTTAGTCAACATTCCTTCGCTCATGCTCAGATAAGCCAACAATTGATTAAAGAAGCCAATAAACTGAGCTGATAAGGTTTTGGTATTAAAATTGTGGATTTTGACTCAACTTGAACTTGAAGCAGTTAGAGAAACTTGGGATTAAGTTTCTGTAGTGCTGTCTTTATTTGGTTTTCCCAGGTGTAATATAGAGCTGGGAACTGGAATTTGGTGGAGTTCTTATTGGAAACACGTGGAGGAAAATAAATGGGTTGGTTATGATCAAAATTGAAGGAAGTGGTGCAACACGTTTAGTATGAGTCTGAGAAAGAGATGAAACAGGTCAGAGAAAGAAGTTAAGGAAAATTCTTATATATAGAGAATTGTAACCTTGTAAACTTCAGTTTTCTTCTGGTTCCAATTTGTAATTCATCTCCTCTGTACTCTGTTTTCTGATTCATAGTGAAGAGCATCACCCAGTCTGGATGTAGGATCATAAATTGTGATCTGAAATAGGATAAATTCTGTGTCTTCTTCTTCTTGTAGTTTATTGATTTATTTCGTGTTATCTCTCAAAACAAATTGTTGTATTTTGCATCTGTACCCAAAGCACTACACAAAATTCACTTCAAATTGGTATCAAAGCTTGGTTCAGTGCTGGTTTTGGGTTCTCTCTTAAAGTTCTTGATATTTACCTGGAGCTCATCAACCGTTTGAAAGAAGTCCTGTGATGGCTAACTTTTCTACTAAGCATGAGATAGAGAAGTTTGATGGGACGAATGATTTGGGTTGTGGAAGATGAAGATGCTTGCACATCTTGGGAATCTTGGTCTGGATGAAGCACTGGAAAGGAAGGCAAAACTGCCTGCAACCTATGACGAGGAGAAGAAGAAGGATATCATGAAGAGGGCTTATAATACCTTAATTCTGTGCCTCAGTGACAAAGTGCTGAGAGAAGTCTCCAAGATGAAGTCTGCAGCAGAGGCATGGCTCAAACTTGAGAGTCCTTACATGACGAAAAATCTGTCCAATCGCTTATACCTCAAGGCCAGATTCTTTACATTTAAAATGGTTGATGGTAAAAACTTGCAAGAGCATATAGATGAGTTTAACAAGCTCTGTTTAGATTTGGAAAACATTCAGGTGGAGTATGATGATGAGGATAAGGCCCTGGTACTATTACATTCACTACCAGTCTTATGAAACCTTCGTAGATATCTTAAAACATGGTAGAGAAACAATTTCTCTAGAAGATGTTGTGGGAGCTCTGTATTCCAAAGAACTACAGAGGAAGAGTGAGAGGTTTGAACAGTTGGGACATAGTTTAAGAGTGCGTGGTAGAGCTGAAAAGAGAGACAAGAAGGTGAAAATAAACAGTAGATCAAAGTCCAAGAATGGAAAGAATATCAGATGTTATTTCAGTCGTGAAGAAGGTTACCTTAGAAGATTTTGTCCTAAAAGAAAGAAAGGAGAAAAGAAGATAGAAACAGAGGGTGATGCAACTTTAGTTGAGCAGGACTATGAAAGCTCTGATGTGCTGGTTGTTACAACCAAGAGATCAGTGGGTTTTGGATTCAGGATGCTCATTCCATTTGACTCCTAACCAAGGATGGTTTGAGACATACAAGAAAATGGATTGTGGGCAGGTTTTGTTGGGTAATAACCAAGCTTGTAAAGTTATTGGAATTGGTATAGTGAGGTTAAAGACTCATGATGGAATCGAAAGAATTCTCAAAGATGTTAAGACATATTCCTGAGCTGAAAAGAAATCTTATTTCACTGGGAATGCTAGACCAAAATGGCTATTGCTATAAGGGTGAGAATGGTGCACTTAAGGTGTTGAGAGGATCTCTAGTTGTAATGAAAGGTGTGAGAGACAATGGTCTATATACTCTTCAGGAAAACACAGTTATTGGTGGTGTTGCTACAGTAACCAAGGGTCGATAGCTTCAGAACTCAATTATGGCATAGGGGACTTGGTCATGTTAGTGACAGAGGATTGCACGAGCTGCAGAAACAGGGTTTTCTGTGTGGTAACAAGCTGGGAAAGTTGGAGTTTTGTGAAAATTGCATCTATGGAAAGAGTACAAGGGTAAAATTTAGTAGATCAGTGAATGTAACTAGGGTTACTCTGAGCTATGTGCACTAGTCCAGCGCAACATAAGACTATAGGTGGAGGCAGGTATTTTATCTCATTCATCAATGATTGTTCCAGGAAAGTTTGGGTGTACATCTTGAAATCCAAGGGTGGAGCTTTTGAGAAGTTCAAAGCTTGGAAGAAGATGGTGAAAGTTCAAACAAGGAAGAAAGTCAAGAAGCTGAGAACAGATAATGGTCTAGAATTTTTGAGTGAAGAATTCAATCAGTTTTGCAAAGATGAAGGGATGGTTAGACACAGTACAGTGACTCACGCCATAGCAGAACCGTCTAGCAGAGAGGATGAATAGGACTCTGTAGAAGAGAGTTAGGTGTATGTTGCTTAACGCTAATATGCCAAAGAAGTTTTGGGGTGAAGCTGTAAATTCCGATGCTTATCTTATTAATAGATGTCCTTCAGTAGCATTCAACTTCAAGACTCTAGAAGAAATCTAATCAAGAACTCCTCCAAGTTATGAGAACCTGAAGGTGTTTGGATGTGTCGCCTATGTACATCACAAACAAGGAAAACTTGATTCCAAGGCGAAGAAATGCATGTTCATAGGTTATCCTGATGGAGTGGAGGGATTCACTCTGGTGTAAAGAGGGTAACTCCTCGAAGTGTTTCATTAGTAGAGATGTCATCTTCAGGGAGCAGGAGTTTAATTTGGTTGATGAAAGTAAATCTATGGCATCGACTGACAATCATAAAAGAAACAATGCTGAAATTGAGGTGTAGCACGTTGAATCTCGAGATACTCTAGCTGAAGCAAGTGGTAGTACTAATGAAAATGATCAACATGATGAGGATGATCTGACAAATGAAACTCAAAATGATTTGAGGTCGGGACAGAGCCAGAAGAAATTGCAGTGCTCCAGTGAGGTATGGCTATGCTGATTTGATATCTTATGCACTACTTATAGCTCATGAAATGGATGATTCAGAACCGAAGAGCTATAGAGAAGCCATCACGTGTAAAGATAGTAGAAATTGGTAGCAGGCCATGAGAGAAGAGATGGATTCTCTAGAAAAGAACAATACATGGATGCTTATTGAAAAACCTACTAATCAGAGGGTGGTTGGATCTAAATGGATCTTCAAGAAGAAGGAAAGTATGCTGGAAAGTGGCAAGCCTAGATTCAAAGCGAGACTTGTAGTGAAGGGGTTTATCCAAAGAGAAGGTAATTCACCTATTGTGACACACACGTCCATTAGAGTGCTTCTAGCGTTGGTAGCTCAGTATGATATGGAGCTGGAACAAATGGATGTGAAGACCGCGTTTCGTCACGGGAATTTTGAAGAAAGGATTATAATGGCACAACCAGAGGGATTCATTAGGAAAGGAGATGAAGATAAATTCTGTTTGTTGGAAAAGTCTATATGGGCTAAAACAGTTACCAAGGCAGTGGTATTTGAGATTTGATGAATTCATAATGAGAGACAACTATTCCAGGAATAGTTATGACAGTTGTGTCTATTTTAAGTGGATAGACGACAAATTGGGTATTTTCTGTTGTTGTATGTTGATTGCATCAACAAATATGGCTGAAATACAGAAGTTGAAGTCACGGCTCAGCGCTGAATTTGAAATGATGGCTATGGGAGCAGCGAGGAAAATCTTAGGGATGGAAATTGTCAGAGATAGGAAGCAGGGAAGGTTGTTTAGTTCTCAGAGAGTCAGAGTGACTAACTCAAGAAGATTCTTGAAATGTTTGGAATGTGTCAGTCAAAACAGGTCTAAACGCCTCTTGCAGTGCATTTCAAATTGTCTTCATTACAGTTTCCCAAGACTAATGTTGAAAAGGGCAGGATGGAGAAGATACCCTATACTAGCGCTGTTGGAAGCTTGATGTACTCAATGGTGTGCACCAGGCCTGACTTAGCCTACGCAGCGAGTTTTGTGAGCAGGTTTATGGCTAATCCGGGTAGAGATCATTGGGAAGCTGTCATACGGGTATTTAGGTATCTCAGGGGCACTTCGGAACATGGTTTACACTATAAAAGGATAGCCGATGATGGAGAGAAACTTGTTGGCTATGTCAACTCTGATTTTGCTGGAGATCTTGATAAGATAAGATCATTGACTGGTTATGTTTTTACCTTATTTGGATGCACAGTGAGCTGGAAGGCTACGTTGCAACCTGTGGTAGCACTATCAACTACAGAAGCTGATTACATAGCTGCTACAAAAGCCGTGAAGGAAGCGTTGTGGTTGAAGGGGCTGGTTGGTGAGCTAGGAGTCAATCAGGAAAAGGTGATTGTTTTTTGTGATAACCAGAGCACGATACATTTGACCAAAAATCAGATGTAACACGAGAGGATAAAGCATATCGATATTAAGTTGCACTTCATTAGGGATGTTGTCTCACAAGGAAGTATACCAGTGGAGAAGATTCACACTGATAGTAATCCAGCTGATGTGATCACGAAGCCAGTGACAGGTGTCAAGTTCAGCACTTGTTTGAACTTGATAAATGTTACAGCTGATAAATGATTGAAGCACAGGATTCTGGTGATGGTCTGCTAGTTGTGTCTACTCTCTTGAAGATTGATTCAAGGTGGAGATTTGTGGATTTTGACTCAACTTGGACTTGAAGCAGTTAGAGAAACTTGGGATTAAGTTTCTGTAGTGCTGTCTTTATTTGGTTTTGCCAGGTGTAATATAGAGCTGGAAACTGGAATTTGGTGGAATTCTTATTGGAAACATGTGGAGGCAAATAAATGGGTTAGTTTCAGATCATGAACAAAATTGAAGGAAGTGGTGCAACACGTTTAGTATGAGTATGAGAAAGAGATGAAACAGGTCAGAGAAAGAAGTTAAGGAAAATTCCTATATATATAGAATTGTAACCTTGTAAACTTCAGTTTTCTTCTGGTTCCAATTTGTAATTCATCTCCTTTGTACTCTGTTTTCTGATTCATAGTGAAGAGCATCACCCAGTCTGGATGTAGGCTCATAAATTGTGATCTGAACCAGGATAAATTCTGTGTCTTCTTCTTCTTTGTAGTTTATTGATTTATTTCTTGTTATCTCTCAAACAAATTGTTGTATTTTGCATCTGTACCCAAAGCGCTACACAAAATTCACCACAGTAATTACAAGAATCCAAGTTTTTATTGGAACCGAGGCTGAAGTTGTAAATTAGTTTCCAAGTTCAAGTCACACCATATGTGGGTTTTTCTCCAACTAAATGTTGGATTTTTTGTAATATTATTTAATTGATATGGGACTCTTCTACTCCAATCAGTACAACAAAAGAAGATTAAATAAGTTATATAATCTTTAGCAATTGCTGACGCATACTACTTACTAGTCCTATCTTACTGTCAATTATCCAAAACAGCATATTTTAAAACCTCCACGTAAAATTAAATAAAAACTTTCCTCAAAATTGTTCACCGAGAACACGAAGAGACCAGATTCCTCCGGTCAAGCAAAAATTCAGTCAAAGTTGTTCAGTGACAGGACAACGAAAACTGAATACGATTTTCAAGAAGGATAGATGTGCAATCCATGGAATTAGAGAAACTTTATTACCATTTTTCCATATTAAAGATGACATTTTTCCATATTAAAGATGACGGGCCTCATTATATTTCACCATTGTATAAAATACTAAATTAAATACAGTACCAAATGAATAATGTTTGGGAAAATGGCGAACCGTGATTTCAATAGGCACACTG
>CAIGRP010025352.1:0-19016 GCA_903798385.1 Fraxinus cuspidata | reverse complement strand
AAATACGCGAAATCTGTCGTACAAGCATCTTAAAAAACTCTCTATTTATAAAAAGAGCATATTATGCATAATAATAATAAAGACCATCTTTAAATTTAGAAAGTAAATTTTTTATTCATTACATTTAAATGTAAGTATTGAAATTACATTTAAATTGATTGTCCATTAACATATAAAAAATTATGTTAAATAAGATATGAGAAGAAATTATTATTTATTATTTTTTACTGACTTTTGAGGTGGAGGCAACGGTGGTCGGTGTGGATTTTGGTTTTGAGGTGGAGAGTGGGGGAAGGTTAAGAGGAAGAAGACATCGGTGAGTTCGTGTGTGTGTGTGTGTATTTTTTTATTTAATTATATAATGGGATAAATATAAAATGACTCTTTTGTCCCTCTTTAAAATATTAAAAATGTGGTTAAAGTTAAATTTTTAGTCAATTGACAAAATTGTGGAAGAAAACCGTTTAAAAGGGCTTCACCCGCATCATTTAAAAAGATTAGGGGCGACGGTTGCAACAAATCAAATGTTTTGAAAAAGTTTGTTAATGTTTCAAAGGTTTGGAGTTTTTGCTGCAATATCCCATAAATTAATTTTGCTGGCAGCATTCTCTCTACAGTTACTTGAATTATTAACAATTTATTCTGTTACCTTTACTAAAAAATACAAAAAAATTTAGGTGCAACATTTTATGTATTATGCCAGAGGAAAATAGCGTGGCAAATTGAACCACTTATTATTATTAAACAAATTAAACCACATTTTTTTTAGGATGCCTCACTAGGAGGTCACACTCTTGGTAGCGCTAGTCCTAGCCCGTAGTGACAATTGAGCAAGGGACTTGATTCCCTCGTGACATCTATGTTAATCCATGACGAGACAAAATGAGAGGTGACATATTTGGTAGTTAAAAAATGTCAAGTATGGAGTTTTTTTTTATTTTTAAAAGTAGCGATTTGGATTCCAATTTTAAAGTAATGATCATTGAGTTTAAGGATAATGAGTTCCGAAAAAAATAGAGGTCAAACATGGACGCAATATAAGAGTAGATAAAAATCATTCAAAGTCTCGCACTACCTAACTTGGGTGCCAAGCATATTAATTAGTCAACTTTTGTTTTGTAAGTCTACTAAGGACAGAGAAAAGATGCAAATTTTTCGACATCTGTCATACTTGATGTTCAATAACTCGGTGAAAACCCTAATCAATGGCTCAAGAAGCCAATTGGAGCCGACGGGAACCGTAAGTCGACATATGCTAACCTTCTAGAAGCAAGCAAACAAATAAATCCCATGTGCCATGTCAGCACATTTAAAAATAATTTCTTCTCCTATCTTATTTAGGGGGTGTTTGAGCCATATTATTTTGAAAGAATGAATTTTGGAATAGTAGATTGATGGAGAATGTGTGGTTAAAAATAAGGAAAAATTATTGATGTGATTGAAAATATTATTTTATTGAAGAATGTGTGATTGAAAATGAGTAGAAAAATGAAAATGAAAATTTTAACATATACCAAACAGGGCTTTAACATAATTTTTTTACATAGAAGTGGACAATCAATTTAAATGTAATTTCAATAATTACATTTAAACGTAATGCATAAAAAATTTACTATCTAAATTTAAAGATGCTCTTTGTTGTTATGCATAAGATGCTCTTTATAAATATAGAGATTTTTGAAGGTGCTTTTAAGTTAAAATATAAAGTTTATTAGAACATGTTTTTAAGTATTGATTCTCTAAAATAGTAAGTATTCAATAATTTAAATTGTAAGATATTGAAATTTGTAATGCATTAAATGCAATTATTGTACATTAAGAATAATAGAGTAAATTTGACTCTCTAAATTTTGAGAGTCAAATCTACTCTCTTTGTTAAGAAGTTAAAATAAAAAGTTTTTTTTGGAGCTATTGATAGTATTTTATGTTTAGAAAATCTCTTGAATATACTTTTAAAATAGAAAATGAGTTTAATATTCAAATTTAGAGGGTCAACGTCACTCTCCATTTTAATGCACAATAATTACGTTTAATAAATTACAAATTTCAATACTCTACAATATAAAATACAATCTTGCTACATGTACATCTTGATTTACACTCAATCTTACCGATTTTACACTGATATAATCTCACGTCATTTTCATCTCTCTCACATTTAATCTAGCAATTTTCATGTCATCAATCTGTCAATCAAGATGTTAATCAAGGTGTACAAATAACTTAATCATATTTGAACTGATTGATCATTAACGTATCAGAAAATTATGTTAAATAAAAGATGGGAAGAAATTAATAAATGTTCATTGGACAAACAAAATAAATAGTCAAAATATAGAACTTATTGGAGTGCATAAAAAAATATAATCTCTAAATTTAAAGATACTCTTCATATATAGAGAATCTCTTTAAGATGCTCTCATTCCCCTATATAATTAACCAAATTACAAGTCGTTAATAAACACACATTTGCATTTACCTAAAGATCGAGCACTTAGTTAACAAAATTCGTGTTCATTAGTCAATTGATAGAGAAAAAAAAAATCTAAAAAGATTTCATATGATAAAATGACATCCACTTGATACGCTGTAGTTATTTGTTCACTAGCAGTAGAAAGACGATCATTGTCATCCTTGATATGATAATGGATAATTTATAAATCTTGAAGTACCATTGTATGATAATGTAGAAATAACCGCATAAAGCCATCAACCACATTATCCGCTGCAATACTTGAGAATTTGATACACACATTATACAGATATTTTTTTCCTTGGTTTGAGTTTTATTTCATTTGACTTTCCTATGAAAGTTTAATGTCGAACTTTTTTTACGTATTAAAAAGAATAATGTACCAAATTTCATTCACTAAGGTTTTTTCTAATAAATTTTAACGAAACATATTATTTATTGGATTCACGGAGGGTGTTCAAAATATTAAATTTATGCGTGTTCATGACGTACAAGATCTTTATCTTTATTTTAACTTTGTGATTTTGTATTTGTATATTATATATTGCATATGAGACTCTTGAAGGGATTGTGGACAAGATCTATTTTTTTAATGTACATGAGACCATCATGCTGATCACAATCAACAAAGAATGATAGACGAATATTTTGCATAAAGATAGTATCATTGAAGACTAGACCCACAAGATATAGATGTCACGATACAAAGATTTTCATCATTTTTTTAAATCAAAAAGTCAAATCTACTCTCTTTTTTAAGAAGTTAAAATAAAAAGTTTTTTTTTTATATATATTAGATTTTGATAAAAAAAAATGATGAATCCCGTGAAACAACGTTTAATTAAAATTGATTATTTCAGTTAACCTCATAATTTTAACAACTTTTTGAGCTAGTTTGGATATCAAAACTACTTTAACCTCGGTTGCTATTCTCAAGTAAGTGCTATTCTCAAGTAAGTAGAATGTGATGTAAAATCTAGTCGGAGTCAATAATTAATTATAATCACATACTTCGTAAAACTCACAACTTTTAAATTATGTATTTTATCAACTATTATCAAAATATAATTTTAATCTACAACAAATAGGGGCAAGGCCTTAATTATCCCATATTTGGTTCAACTAAAATAAACTAATTAAAATCTAACTCAACAATTAATTTTATAACATATTTCATGGAATCACAACTTTTCAATAATGTATTTAAACAACTTTTATTAAAATCCACTAAAAATTTGATTTTTATCTAAACCAAACGTAGGCTTAATAGTAAAAAAAATAGATTGAAATATTTCATTACTCATCCAAATTCATTATCGTCAGATTCTATTCTCCTTGTTGCTGACTTATTACACAAAAAATTCACGTGATGAGTTACGATCGTTAAAAAAATTACAACTCAACCATATCATCTATATAAAATATTTCATTACTTGCCCAACTTACACTATATTCACGATTTACTCATCAAACTTCAGATGGCTTCCGAATGATCACTTGTTTTTGAGATGTCTCATTGCTGACATGTAGCATGAAAATCTCAGACTGCTGACATGAAGCTTATTTTTTCTAGTTGTTCAATATGATTTTGATGGAATTGTGTCCGTGTCTTTACTTTGGGCAAATCTTTGACACAACAAAAGGGGCCTTGCTTCCCCCTCTGGCCTCTCTGGTGGTAGTTTTCAATGAAGAAATAGCAGAGGACGTGTGATATACGTGATGTATTATAACCTGCTCTCGTTAAGGCTTTGGTCTGTGTTTTGCTTAGGTTCTTTGGAAGGTCTCTTATTCGCCTGATTTCCATCGCATCAATTATGTTATATGTATGTATTCATTGAGGAGGCTAGAATTGCTTAATAATGAGACCTTCAAAAAATTGCCCCCAGAATCCTTTTGGGCACAATGTTGAGTTTTTGTATCACAAAACTCAAACAAGGTACAGTTGCTGTGAAAATCTGAACAAATTTATTACAAATTATTGAAACCCTTGCAAGAGTTTATCCAGTCGGAAGAGCCTTAAACCTGGTAGGACCAAAATCTGTGATTAAGAAGTTGATTTAACTCTGTAAACTATTTCTGGGATGGACTCGACTCTCACGAATATCTTTTCTCCAGGCTCTCTGGAAGATGCAGGATGTTACCTGAATGGAAAATTCTATTAATTTCGACACAAAATTCAAAGTAGACCATCAAAGCTTATAGCATTGGAGCATTTCTCCCATGCCTTGTGTAAATGAGACCCAAGCAGGATAGAATCATAAAGCTGAAGATATTCAGGGATAAACGCTTCTCTCCAGTTGGGTTTCAGGCTTTCAGCAGTCAGGAAAGGAACTTAGTTTTTCTGTACTCCTACAATCCGTTTGATTGCAATAGTGGAATTTGGATGGGAAGAAAATGAATTACAGAAAATTGAATTGCATAGAATTGCTTTCTTGAAAATTGTCAATTAATTGTGTTTGATTGATATAATTTTCCACATGAAAAATGTTGAAATTTTGGATATTTTGGTGTTCGTTTGACTTTGTTTTTTCATGGAAATTGTCAATTAAAGGGAATTTTTTTTACAATTGTCCATAAAATTTGTTTTCATTGCCAAATTTCTTTTTTTAAAAAAGAAAAAAACATGAAAACCATTTTCTTAACAAATTGGTTGGAAAACCAATGCTAAGTCTAAGGTCAGTTTGATAGGCAAATGTGGAAAGAATAAAAACCCACCAAACCCATAGAAATTCGTTTACCATGAAAACAAAGAAAATGCAACTTAAAGTGGTGGTACCTTGGAATTCGGTTTCCATTTTCACGTTACAATCAAACGGCCAAAGTGGAATTCGTTTCCTCGAATGTGACATTTTCCATGGAATTCGTTGCAATCAAACATGGCCTAATATTTTTTTTCTTTTTCGTTTCTTGTATGTAGCCCAAAACTGCAGCCACTGGTGGATTACTTGATGTTAACTGGAAAGTCTCTGGAGAAGCAGCTTGCTTATGGTAGCTTGGAGAGTCAAACCGATATACTCGTTAGGCGGGTGAAGAAGATGCTGGTTTGAGTTGAGTGAGTATGATTATCCAAGAGTATTATCGAGATCCAAGAGTATTATCGAGAACCTTTAATCCATAGGAGGCACTCTGATACTGATCTTTACGTCTGGTAGGTTCACTACATTTTTTTTTTAAAGAATCTGGAGAGCTTGAGCTTGAGTTTGAGCAGTTTTGAAAAAATCCCATCGCATCTATGTATGTCTTAGGTAAAAGTGGAATCCATTAGTTCAGTGCTCCAACACGCAGCCATATGACTTCAAATGGCAGCGTATAAGTTGAGCCTTCTGGAAATTTTGCGAGTAGCTGATGGTAATTTTTTGGGGTAAAAATGTTGAATAAATCTGCTTGTACAACTTTGAGTTACAACAATAGATGACAATCTCTCACAAGGGGGGTGGGCCTGCGATTCTGAGAGGTTGTAAAAGTGTACAATGTTGTACATGTAGCATTGTTGTAAAATGTTTGAGCTATCTTTAGCAAAATTTACACTTAATGCCGTCTATAATAAAATCCGAGTCTTAAAATATTAGATATCCATGTAATCACATTTCCCAGCACCTCCTCACAACTGGACTCTTCCACCTGTCGTTGCTTGGACCAGTTCTACACAAGCACCGAGAAGTCTTAAGAAAAACACATGGGAAATACGAAAGTAAAAACAAAGACCAACTTCCAAATGCCAAAATTATGTACTAACTTTTTCACAAGCGGGTACAGTAAGCATCAGATATTACTCTACATAATTTTTTTCAAGTACACACTATGATGGTAAGATGACTTGATAAAACTGCATTCTACCATCTAACCAGTGGTTTTTTTTTCTTTTTTTTGCTTGAGAGTCACAAAAAGTGTCTCCGGTGGAATGTGACCTTACTGGATTACAAGTATACTACACATCATATACAGGCAAACGATCTTCAATGTAGACACGGCAGATGGGGCACTTCTTGCACTTCTCACAACAGGTGCTGATTGACACCATCACAATAAGATGATCAGAAATTTTAAAGAAATGTAAAAATCAGTAAATAAACTAAACGACTACAATTGCAAACAGACAGTATAATGTGCGTAAATAAATTCAAACAAGTCAAAAGAAGAAATTCATAAGATCAAGATATGATTCCATCCAAATTTGGGGTAGAACATATTAGTAAAAGGCATGAGGGTTATATCCGAATTATCTCAGGCCAAAAAGTACAATAAGCCATTGGAAGTCATGTTATGTGATACGATGTCTAGAAGGTCGCACTTTCTACACAAAGCCTTCTTCTGAACTTCCAAGAAAGTCTTCACAGGACATAATTGTCCTTCATAATGAATTATGTTCCAAAAAATTACCTATTCTCATTCAATATACCAGTTCCAACCTTAGAAATAGAACAACTAACTTTTTATCGATGCTTGATATCATAATCCTTAATCCTTTAGAAGACAATATCAACTTCCTCCTCCCCCATAACCAAACAAGTAAAAGAGAGAAGAAATTAACAAAAATAAATCTACCCTCTTGTAAATTTAATTTATCACTTTTATACCAGAGAACCAAAATATTCTTTTAAGCACAGTATTATTTACTCATCAGCAGCCAAGGAAAGAAACAATAGGAGATAAATAGGAGATAATTGGAAAAAAAAAAGTATCGGGTTATAAGCATTACCTGCAAAGTACGTGATGCCTACAAGGGAGTAGAACTACATTTATCTGTTCTCCAAAGCAAATCCTACATAGAATTTTTTCCTAATAAAGCAAGAAATGAAATGAGAAATAATGTTGGAGCCAAAGCTGATGGCTGCAGTAATTCTTTATATATATAAAAAAAAAAAGTATAAACACTAGTAATGATTTCTACGGTGAAAATCGTACACTACAAACTAATAACAAGTAAATAGAGAAACAAAATTTGATTGTAAAACAAATAAGGACTCTAGCATATTTAAGCAATTTTTAATGAATACTTGGTCAAGTTTTTAAATAATTCAGGGCGGTCAGAGAGGGGATCTTCCAGAGGGGTGCAATTAGAGACATGTATGAAAAAGGAGACTTATTTTCTTCCTCCTTTCATTAATCCATATCGATAAACATCAATTCAGCTAAGAGATGCTAAAAGGATAGTGCTTTGATTTACATTTTTTTGATGAATATGTATATAGCAATGATTATGCAATTATACTTATTATATTAACTTATTTATGAAGCTCATGGACCCAGGATGATACAAGCCAATGATGGAAACTTGAAGGGAACTTATGACTTCTCAAAATAGAGTAACCAAATGAATAATTTTCTGTTGTATGGCTTCATATTTATAAAGGGGCATTGTCCATATTAAATGTTACACTCATTTTCTTCATTCTTATTTTTGGCTAGTACACAGACAAACTTAATCTTTTGTGTACATGTGAGCATGTTTATTTGTGTACAAATTATTAATGCTCTCTCCATTCTCTGGACAGCAATCCAGTCCCCACTCCTAATTCCGCTCCACATATCCTAGGTAATATCAGGTACATCCATTTTAATCTAACATAAAATGCGTTAATCATGGATTCTCAAAATGCAATCTAATAGAAACATTGTGCATTACATTTTGGAGTCTTTCAAATTCATCCTGGCTAATCTTTGAGATCTCTGTTTGCTCAGCAAGTGCTTCTTGAAGTTTCCAAATCTGAGAAAGTTGAGTAATACAGTGGAAACACTCAGTCATGGATTAATCAAGCCTAGAAATTTAGATTATTGGCCCATATGAAGATTACTGGAGAGAACTAGAAGAAAGGCTGGGCATTCACTACACAAAACTGAAACTGCAAGATAATCACCTCATTAGCAAGATCAGCTTTGGGCATTTTCTTTACAGTATCAGGTGAAAATGTATTGTACCTGTTAACAAACAAATGAATGCATATCAGCCAATTTAATAAACAGTTATGCTTGCTCAATTCACTATCACATGGTGTCCAATAACTATATAGCACTAGAACTGTAAGAGCAGTTATTAACACTGAGCCAAAAATACAAGGTATGTAGCTATAAGATATGCGAATCATTTTATTTTTCAGTATAACATGTTCGCAACATTATTTACTGAACAGCAGATATATAAGAGACCCAAGAGCAGAGTATGGTGATGTTCTGATCTCCTAATCTGGATAGATCTGGGCACACTGACATGATAAAAGTCCCAAGGTCTAAACTTTTGATAAAATTATGACTTTTGTCTAGAGCAACAGATACTCGAAATTTTCATCTGAGTCTTCACGCTTCCAGGCTGTACTATAATCCACAAGGGAATAAGGAAGAAGGAAAAAGAAGAGACACCAAATGCCCTCTCTGTGTCACTCTGAAGCAATTCCATCTTTAGCTTACTCATTTCTTCAGCAGATCAAACATTAAATCTACATCAACATCTAACAACTTCCTTGCTAACATGCATGGCAAATATCTATTCATCTTTGAAATCCGTTTGGCCTATCCTTTATTTATTAACGAAGAGGTTAAGAGAATGATGACAGATAGGCGGAAATGACGTTTGAGTTTTACATCAAGTTCAAGATGAATTCTATCTTCTTCTAGCACTTGAGAATGATAATACTTGTCACTGTCATCATGAAATTGGGGGTTAAAGTTGAAATTTAAGAAAAATCATTTTGGGTTTTGTGGAATGACTTATCGACTCTAAAGTCCGAAATCCTGCTTTCCTTCTGCAGATAGAGAGTTTTCATTAACCTTTTATAGCCACTAAAGCTGAAAAATACAGCAATTAGTTTATATTCTTTTCCAGAGTCCAGCATCGATGTGTGTACCAGGCATTTGTCCATCATGAATATGTTTGACTCTGAAATGGGAATACAATGTTAAGTGCAATTCTGAAAATTTTTAAGGCCATCTGACAAATGTAATTTCCTACATTTCTCCTTTACTTTCTGGAGAAATTATGATTTCTTTGCCTTAACAGTTTATTTAGCATGTCATCAATGTTGCCAATAGAAATAGCACATTACATGCATTACCAACAACTAAAACTGTGGAGTATGGATGAACAGTACTGATATTACTGAAGAGAATGTCTCTAAACATCAATTAAGAGAACTAACCCCAATTCCCCGGCACAATATAACTGAGCTTGTTCCTCTCTACTTCCTTCATCAATTGACCACCAACCAAGGAACCTGATATGTAATGTAAGCACATGCATTCAAACAAAGCCTGTGCATTTTTGGAGGGAGTACAGGATCCTTCTCACACAAATTGACAATCATTACCTTGATCCATGATGCAAAAAATCAAAATAATCACGGGCGCTTTGTGATATTATAAAATGGCTTCCTGTATCACCCTCATGGTGTAGTAAAAGCATAATTCTTTCCAAAAACCTAAAAATAGCAAACAAAAATCCAGCCCCTTGCAGCAGGAGAAGAGGAGAAAACAAAACTGGAATTGGAATATGTTTAGCACCAGGTGGCGTTCCCTGGAATTTAAAATATGATGACAAATTTAATTCTTAAAAATACATGTCAGCATCCAAATCAGAGATTGTCGTAACTGAACATACCTCTAAGTGCATGAATAGCATCAACTGAAAAACAATCAAGGGTATTTTCATCACATGCCCACCAATGTCTTGCAAACTGCATACTCTATTCTGTTGATCTTCATCAGAAAACGCCATCATACTGCTACTTGAGCTAAGATATCTTATACTTGTTGAAGATGAACCGGCTCTAGTAAGATGAGAACGCCTATGAATTGCAGGGTTATACCACTTTGTGCAAATAAGAAAAGCAAAGCACTCGGCAACACTGAAAAGTGAATGCTACCGTTTCAGCATGCAATACACAGAACCTTGACATATGTAGATAAATACAAATAATAATTTTTAAAAAAAATCTGATGTACCCGTAGTTGATAAATAGATCCCACCAACCAAGAGCAGCAACATCACCTACAAAATTGCAGAGTGAGGGGGGAGGGGTTGGAGAATAGAAAGAAAACATCGTTAAGACAGTAAATGAGCAAAAACTCTTCCAATTTGACTTGGAAAAGATCAACCCATAAATTTAAAGCGGCTAAAAAGTTTAACATGCATATAGTTTTCTACTCCCTCCCAGACCCCTACAAAAAACAAAAATAAATAAGAAAATGAGCGCATATTATATGTAATACTATTTGTTTCTAGATATATTGATTTGAAATGAACAGTTATGAAGATGAAAGTAAATATGTTTTAAGCTGATACATTAGAATCATAAATCAGGAATCAGGCTGTTTTCTTCTAAGAAATTACAAATCAAACCTTAATCTATAATAAGTTAATAACTATGGCTTCAAAATATATTTGAACTATTGATCAATAGAAGAAAGGATAATTGTTTGGAGAAGTTTTACATGTTTCATTTAAAAGCCATGGGGCCATCTTATGAACTTTACATACATGGGGAGCAGGGCAAATCATCTCTTCTTACATTGAGGTTGCAGTGAAAATGTGGTGGACGAGCTTTTTGTTTATTTTGCAACACATGGTGATGCTTATTTGGTTGAAATCTATTTTTTGGGCATGGCATACGTGCAGTCGCGTTGAACCTTTTGAAAATGGAGGACCTATGGTCTAGGCCGGGTTGCTTATTCGGGTGAGGGCTAAGTTTGGATATGAAAGGTCTACAATGGATTTGATGGAAATCATATAATTTCTTCCTATGATCATATGTGCAGTAAAGAACAAGAGATCTAAGTGATAAGTAGAAAATCCATTGAAGACAGACATCTGAGCTTCATATTTGATATCCAAAAGCCCTCATTAACTTGAATTTCTGTATACATTCTGGAACAGAGAGCTTTCATATGTTATACATCCTATGTAGAGATGTTCATAATTCTTTATCCAGTTTATGATTGAAAAGGGATAGTCAATTTTAAGTAGAGAGCCAAACATTTCTTATTATTCTTCATTGGTAACAAAGGATTATTTTGATGGTCTAGACCTCAGCTGGTCAAAAGATATACAATGATTTTAACGTTCGAAAAAGGATAGTGGATTATATAAATTCCTAAGGTATGGAAGCCTCAGATAGACAAAGTGGGTTAGCGTCGTTAAGAGAACTCCTCTATATAAAGTTGATAAGCCAGTTGTGTGGATTGAAATATTGGCAACACCTAATTCACCCTGAAGATCTTTTTTATTTCTCAAGATGGCAAGACAAGGATTTATTTTCTTAAGTTTGGCTTTAATTAGATTTCCTTTATTGATTTCTGTTGATTGAGGATCCCACAAAATGTTTAAGTGTTAAACCCCCTTAATGCTTGATTATCAACACAACTCTTCAAAAAATAAGAACACACTCCACTTCGCCCAAGCACATAAAACCATTTTGTGTTTTCCTTCCTTCGGTTGTTCATATCTTTACTATATCAATTCCTTGCCATCTATAAACGATGATTACATTAATTTGGAGCTGGTTAATTGGTTTAATTTCAACAGAATAAAATATATACAGATAAGTCTCAACACGGTTATAAGTTGAATTTACCGCTTAGCTTCAGTAGTGTAAACGTTGTTGCAGCAATGAAGAAGACCATAGAGATTGAAACCCAAAAGTGCTGAAACATAAATCGATAATTCAGGTAATCAAGTGTAATGAACAGTGATTACATGTCCTCACAAAACAAAACTATGCACATAGAATTTGTTGCATATTTCTTTAATATCATATCTCTAATGGATCATTTAGAGACTAAAGGAAGATTATATTCGGAATATTTTTTCTACTACATGGTCTGCAATTTCTGCTATATATTCTAACCCAAGAGGCACACGTGAAGATCTGAAAGAAAGACATGGATTGAGGGAGATGGAGAAAGGGAATGTGAAAAACTATGTAGTTGAGCATCTAAGACATGCATGTAGAAGAACAACTAAGAGAGAAAGAAATAGCATAATACATAATTTGCAAGTTTGAGCTTCATTGTCCATTAAATGTTGTAAACAATTGAAAAGACAGCATTGTTTTAAAAACTGTCTGTTAATTAGTACTGTGCAACGGTTCATAAAATATTTTCTTGATCTAACACGGTTCTACACGTGTGTGCGCGCGAAAAAGAGAGATTATGACCACTAGATAACATGATATGAAAAGGAATGTAACAGAAATCATGGACCAAGCTTCTTGTTTATATCAAAGAAAGAGCCAAGAGGATATGAACACTTTAGAGCTTTATAAACAGGTCATCTGATGATTTTAGAAAGTTTGGGGTAAAAGGGACTTTCTTATAAGCCTTGAAGCGTACAAATTGTGTGGACCAAAATGCATACAAAGGTTGCTAGTTCTCCACATCGTTATCAGTGAGTTTTTTTTTTTACAAAGCAATCAGCTTAAAGGACTCAACAAGTTATCATCTTCAAAGTTTGACTATTACTCTTCAAAAGAATGAAACACTACAAACATAAAGGAAGGAAAAAAAAAGGAAGGAAGAAAGAAAGAAACTTACCGGCAGAGTCTCCCATATAGCCTCATCGCTGATGCATTCTTCATCTCCAGGCATAAGTGCCCTACACATCCTTAATCAGTAGAAAAAAACACAATTTAACAACTTGCCATCATAGTCAAAGTATTGGATAGCATGAATGACGTTTCTTGTTCAGATAAAGCTTCAAAACTCAATAAAAGTTGGGGATCAGATTGGATCATTAATTTCTTATGAAGACAGGTAATCTTACCTAATGTTATCAACCAAAATTGTTGTTTCTAATGCCAGAAGAGGCAGAAATACTATCTTCAATTTTACATCTGCCATTGATCATTAAATAACTAAACACGTTAATAATGATATACCGAAGAATGATGAGTGAGGCATTAAAAGTGAAGTAAGAAAGAATTGTGAAATCGGAATCTGTTGATTCTACAACTTATTATGGGATTATCACGCAGAAGACATTAGAATGTTTACCGTATCTTCTCTCAAGGTGCACACAAAGGAGTAGTTCAAAAGCAACGAGCAATGGAGTAGCCACGATGGCATGAAATGGCGCCCACTGTTCATGGAAGAGTACCAAGTTACTTTTACAATTATACCTTACGGCAAAATTATCATGTTAGACATAAAAATATAAAATAAAATTACTGTCCCGTGAATTAGTTAAATTATAAATCAGTGGGGTATAGATTGTCGTACGTGCCGACCATGAGGCATTGATGGAGCAGGCAAGGAGAATCTACCCCTTGCCACAACTGCATGAAATAACCAGAGAGGAGAAAATATCAACCTACGAAATTGAAGCAAATGAAGCATCAATCTAAGGATGGTTACAAATGCTTATGGCTGTGTAAAGAAGATTGAGCACATGTAAGTTAGTGAATGATAAGTTGATAGACAAGTTTTGAGATGTTATGTCTTGATAACTATGGAAACTTGTAAGATGATGAGGTGAACATGGTCAAATTTTTAACTGAACTAGACAAAGACTAGTATCTTGTGATAACAAAACAGCGTGTGTCATCGTACACAATTGCAATAATAAAAAGAATAGCACATTTAAGGAGAAAGTGGTTTGTTACAATATATGCATTCGACTTTTTCGACTTATATCTGGGTCATATACCATCCAAGCTATAACGTATGTTGGAAAATAGCAAATTATGATCCAATACTAGAAAATAGTTTCAAATTTATTCATATTTGGAAAGTTGATTTTGCAGAAATGCACTGCACTGGATAACAGCCCACCAAATTCCATCCACAACGCCGATAGGATGCCAACCAAATAAGAGGCAAATCCAATTGGAACTGATGCCTGAAATTAGACACATCCAATGGACATACAATTCTTGATTTCGATCCTCAAATTACATATCCAATACTTTTTGATCACTCAAGCATTCACAAATGCTCTTTTGATCCCATTGTCTCTTATTAAGATAAAATGCATACTCTATCTGTAATAGGCAGGAGAGTAAGAATAAATTAGCATTTAATTTTTATTGACAAATACCATCACTACGTCATCCTAGGGAACCAAAAAGTGTACTAAAGGAAGGAATATACTGTATGCTCCTTCCCGCCATTTCAAACTTACTATCCACTGTTCCTCAGTGAATATTCAGAAACAGTGATCGTACATTGCAATTCAAAGGACTAACAACAATCCAATTAAAGGCTGAAATAAAGTAGCAAGAAGATGAACCCCTAGCATTCTACACACAAGCAAATACAAGAAAACTAAGGAAAAAGAGATGTCAAACTTGAATTTGATGCAGATCGATCATTTTGATCGCTTTGGGGAGCATCATGGGGCAACAACATAGAAGGGTAGCCTAAAACACAGTGAGTTACGCTTTTTCAGCCGCCTCAGCTTCGTGGGTGGGAAGAGGGTGAGAGCTGAGCACACAACCTCTGTTGTTAAATACAAATCAATAAGGCAATTGCTAACCATCACGGCTGTACTGCGCCACATGTAACAAGTTCTTGTCCAGGCTATATAGTAGTTACATGAAGTGAAAATAACACAGCTAACTGTCTTATCTACTCAGTTTTCCTTCATGCTATCTTCCTATAACCTTTTACTTTACAACTGGAGTAGGTTAATTGTCATCAAGACCTCACACGCGAGAATGCAAGAATCACCGACTTAATTGATACAGAAATATCATCTATTGCGTATATATACACGAGTCAAACCACCATAGCAATAGCATGATAGTCTATTGAAATTAAAATCAAATACAAAATTCAGAAGTATCTATCATAATCTAGTAATCCTAATCCACACTCAAGGAGTACCAGCCCAACAATAACATCTTTTCGAAACACCTGCATATATCAGGTAGAAAAAGCATCACAATCAATTATCTTCTTTAAAAAAATGTAGAGGTTTGCAAAAACCCCGAAAAGCAGAAAATTTTACCATATATGAAGAAATTCCCAAAATTTTTTGCCCAAATTGACTAACACATGAAACCATATTCATTAAATTAAAACTAATTTCATTATTCTGAAATTTTCATTCCTAGCAAACCGAACACAAAAAAAAGGCCAAAAAGGAAGAAAAGAAATACAAACCACCAAGAGTAATTCACAGCACGACAAAGCTTGAGACTGAGAAACAAAGTGAAAGAAAAAAGCAGCCCATGAGCCACCACCGCTTGCAGGGACTTGAAAATTCTCCTCCAACTCATCACCATCTTCACTGTACGCAGATAACTCAAAAACAAAATGCACCCTTCACAGAAGTATACAGTCCCCCTGCATGTTATGTAATGGTAGATTGTACCAGAACGGTTAAAAAGAAATTACAGAGATAGAGAGAGAAATTCAGCGAACCAATCCTTTTTGAGGAAAACAAATTGAATGCTGGGCAACTTTGTTAACCGTTATAAATATTGATGAACCTATGACTTTAAATTCATTCGTATGTCGCCATTGTAGTTCTTCTGTTGGTGGCTGCTCCACGGGCATTTATGACTTGGTTGAAATGTCGAAAATGCCATTCCTTTGAGAAAATTACGTATGGGTTTCCAATGTATACAAACTTGTGCAAGTTGATCCTTATGTTTTTATATTATAGAATCTGGATCATCTGTTATAATTTTTGGTGGGTGACAGCGCTACCCTTACTCTAGATCTGGCCGTTGGTTCGCTCTTTGCATAATTGCGTTGAGTGGAATAGTTTTAGCTTTCTATTACAGTCTATTTTAGCAATTGATTGTCGTGTAATTGAAAATCGTAACTATTGCATTTTGCTTTTATGGTCTCTCATTGTGGGCATCAGTGATGCTGAATTCATTGCAATATAATATATCCTCTACAAAATATAATCAAATCAAACTATAAAATTGTCCACACTATAGTTTGAAAGTTCGAGAAAAGCATTATAGCCCCTATTTGGTTTAGTTGAAAACATAATTCTAGTAAATTTTAATAAAAGTTGATAAAATATAGGATTAAAAAATTGGTAAAAGTTGTGAATCCCATGAAATGTGTTGTTAAAGTAAATTAAAAAAAATAAGTCAAATAGGGGCTAATATACTAATATTTTTAAAAAATTACGCTAATAACCACTTAAATTATCTTTTTATGGTAATAATTACTCAATATTCTAAATGTTACACTAATGAACAATAAGTAATATTAAAACTTTCGTTGCATTGTTGTGAATATTTTACGGCAAGTATACAAAACCCTGAATAAGTAATAAAATGGGCAATCAAAAGTACTCTAAAAACGAAGGGTTGGGATCTCATTTCTACAAAGTAAAAGATGATGAGTAACTTGGGGGTATTTATGTCATTTGAGTTTCGTTGAGTGCGGTGGTAAGCAAATTTTATTTTCTTATCTTAAGTACTATAAAAATGAATGGTTGGGATCTCATTTTCTACCCATTGAAAGATGGTGAGTAACTTGGGGGTATTTATGTCATTTAAGTTTTGTTACGTGTCCCACTTTAATACTAGTTGGAATTTTGTATTACCGTTTGTTTGATAAGAGATCGATTTGACATTTAAAAGCCAACGGTAAAACGACACTTGGAATATTAAATACGTTTTTGGATGAGTTTCATCGAACACGCGTTTCAATTCCCAAACGCTTTTTGTGCTCTCCTCCCTACCCCTGGCCCCCACTCCCCACCAAATTTATTCATTCCTTAAATCTTAAGTCAACAAAATAGGCTGATTTGAGATCATGTTTTAACTTTTAACATAGGGTAGATGAAAGTGTAAATTTTCTAGGTGAATCACAATTTTCATCTTTCTTCTAGACAATTCAATCTAGATATTTTGACACATCAATAAAATAATGTATCTTCAGTTAATATTTCATTCCGTCACCTCTCGTGAAAATAATTAATGAATATCTAGAAAATGAGATTTACATCGTTCATTGACAAAAATTCTATTTTAAGAATATAATTTCAAAATTAATAAACGTATGAAAAAAAATTCGAAATTCTTGCTGTCTCAATTGTGACATCTAATAAATGTTCTGACGTAATTGAAATTAATGAGTCATAATCACACGTCACGCAATTACGAATCACATGTCGCTCGAGCCAGAGCCAGTCCGTATGCTCGACGAGCCATAGGGACCGTCCCGTGTCCCGGGCCATTTTCGACATGTGATGAGTCGAATTGAGCCAAAAAAAAAAAAGTAGTCTACAAAATTTTTAAAAAAGTTAAAAAATAAAAAAATAAATAATACATTTCAGTTGCCTCCGACGCAGGGTTGCGGCAGGCAGCATGTGTTGAGATTCAAACTTTGTTGAAACAATTACATTTTTCCTATAAATAGGCGATAAAATTTTAAATTTCATAATAATTACCTCAATTCGTTTAAATTTGTAGTATTCTTGTTTCAACTTCAATTCTCAATTTCTTTACTCTAATATTCAATTTATTTTACTCTAATATTTAATATCTTTTATTTTCAATCTTCAATTTCTTTACTCTAATATTCAATTTATTTTACTCTAATACATAATATCTTTTATTACAATAGTTATTGATGGATTTTACTAGTAATTATAGCTGGCCCCAAATCCGAAAAAGGAGGACGGTAGTAACTTTTATTTAATTTATAATACTTATAAATTGTACAAATTTTAATTTTTTTTTAGATTTGTCGCGGAAAAAAAAAACGAGTTGGCTCGGCTCGCTGAGGTGTGAGCAGAAAGCTCGGGTTGAACCTAAATTTTTTGGTTAAGCTATTGCTGCCTTGGCCCAGATTGGACAAAAAAAAAAAAAAAAGCTTCAACTCTGATACCAATTTATTGAGAATCCGACTAAATAATTAAAGACGAGAATAATATGAGCAATACGAAAATAATAGATCACAAAGAAAATAAGATTTATATGAAAACCCAAATTCGGGAAAACCACGAATGTAGATGGAGNAAAAAAAAAAAAAAAAGCTCGGACAATTTTTACTTGAGTCGAACTCAAGTTTCGAATTTCGACTCTAACTCGTTGAAACCCCTGATCACAATACTATATTCAGTCCCAAATTATACAATTAATAGATCATAAATTATTTTATTAATTACAAATTATACAATTAACTGGCAACAATTACTACTAGCTAGATTTTTCTCACCCCACCACACCCCGTGACAATTTGGGTCACCTATTGAAGTAATTAAATCTTATGGCAGGGGTAATGAACTGTTGGCTGAATGCGATGGATCTGAAGGAATAATGAACTGGTGGAATGAATTGTTATTAAATTGGACAATATTACGGTTGACATGACATGTGTTGGCAATTTGATGAAAAAATTATCAAAAATTTAAGTTGTTCAATAGTATGTTTTCATGTGCCAAAATGCAAAGGATGATGTACTTGTAGCGTAATCGTATTAAATTTCGGACGAATGAACTTCTGGATTGGCATGCTCTCCACCACTCATCCCATCATCGAAAATTGAATTAAATTGTTTCTATTGAAGAGAGAAACTGGGAGAGCAGAATTTTTTCAGATTCGTTTTGAACGGGTTAGGTGGGGTTGTGGGGGGTGTTGATTGA
>CAIGRP010025338.1:0-38931 GCA_903798385.1 Fraxinus cuspidata | reverse complement strand
AAAAAAAAAAAAAAAAATGAGATGTATGCAATAATGAATGAATCAATTGAAAAGAATAAGCATGCATTAAGAGTACTTAACCAATTAGGTATACAAACGTTCTTACCTTTAAGAGCACCGTGATCAATTCCTAATTTTTTTAGATCACTATTTTTCACTCAAACCTAACTAGTGGAAGACTTATCCCGAGTCAACTATATCATAAACTTAGTCAAATGACTCACTTGATTAGTAAGAAAGTCAATTCGACCATCAAAATCCTGATTTCTAACTCTAGTGAAATTCCGATGTCTATTTCTATTTAAGAATTTATGACAACGAGGCCTTATATGTCCTTACTCACCATAATTGAAACAAGTGGGAAAAACCTAGGTCTAAAGTTATGTTGTCACTGATATCTATTTCTAAGTTGGTAGGTCCTACGCTGTCTGATAGGCTTCTGCCCTACGACATCCTTGTTCTTGAGTTATTATGATCGGTCTGATTATATCCTTGGCCTCATTTGTTCCCAGTGGGCTTGTTCAACGCCAAAAAACTATCCAGTTTTTGAGATCCACTAGAGAAAGCATGGAGTTGAAACTTGGGATGTTCAAGTTTGCTCAGAAAGCTCTTAACCCGTAATTATCATTTCTCATTCTCAATGGTTAGCTCATTAACTCTCCTAGAGGACTTCTCAAGTTCACTTGTAAGATCTTTAGTCTTAGACTCTAGGGATCGATTTATAGTTTCTAATTGTTTGGGGCATAAAGTAGACTCTTAAAGGCCAGTTACAAGTTTTTTTCTCTAATTAGCTTAAGTTCGTTGACCTTTTTAAGCATAGTTTTATTCACCTTCTTAATTATAAGACTCTATTCAAATAACTTTTGACAAGGTTCGCGAATCACATCCTCATTTTCAGAATCTTCCTCAGATTATTCACCACTATCTACTTCCTCAACATTCCCATTGTCATTATTAGATTCATTTTTAATCCTAGCAGTGAAGGCCATAAACTTCCCACTCTCCTCATGTGTAGATATCTCACTTTGATTATCCGAGCTAGACTCATCATCAATGAGAGTTGCATTAATAACTTTACCCTGATTTCTTTTACCATTGCACTCACTTCTATAGTGGCCAAAACCTTGATAGTTATGACATCTCACAGATTTAGATCTCTTTCTAGACTCACTAGAATCACTTATATGTCTCTCTTTAGTCTTCTTCTTATTTCTGAACATTCTTTCTAAAATCTTAACAAAGCAGGCTATTTCTTCATCAATAAGTGATTTCGAATCAAATGAATCATACTCTTCTTTCCTAAAAGTGTTCAAAGCTATAGACTTGTTCTTCTTAGGTTGAGATATGGTGAGTTCATATGTTTGGAGAGATCCAACCAATTCTTAATCTTTATAGCATTTAGATCATTGCTCTCCTCGATAGCTGTAACTTTAGGCCTAAATCTTTCATGTTATGATCTCAGGATTTTTCTGACAATCTTAGACTCAAGAATTCTCTTACCTATGTTAAAACTAGAATTAACTATGTTATTCTAGCTCACATAGAAGTCATCGAAAATCTCATCATCCTTCATCCTAATTTCTTTAAACCTAGTGGTCAACATTTGTAACAGCCTGAGTTACCTCATGTATGGTCTATAAAATATCCAAAACCTCTTTTGTAACCTCACACATAGACAATAGTCTAAATTCTTCAGGTGATACGACCATATATAGAGCATGAAGCCTTACTATTCCAATTATACTTATCTAAATCATTCTTAAACCAAGTTGAGATATCAGTAAGGATAACTACACCTACAACTATGGTAGATAGGGCGGTCTAACCATTCACTACGCTCATCCATCAATTTCAGGAAGACTCCCATTCTAACTTTCCAATAAACATAATTACTGCCATCAAAATATAGTGGGACGGACAATGAACTACTCATCTAAAAAACTAGGGTTAGGAATCAAATTTGGGCTCTAATACTACTTGAAAGTTACTAGTTCAACTCTAAAATCACCTAATAGGTGAATAACGTGAAATTAAATTTATCAATTAAAAGCAACAAGTGACTTTTTAATTGTTTTAGATGTTTAGTTAATCAGGTCAAATTATCCTATGTTGAATTGTCGTAATAAATAATTAAAGCAGGAAATAACACAAGATTTGATGATGGAGAAAACCCTTAAGTGAGTAAATATTCTGGGACCAAGCCAGTAATTTTTACTATAGATAATAAGAACTTATAGTATTATCCTGCATAGAAAACCCACTAAATTCGCTGATCTAATTTCTGCAAATCTCCAAGACCTGTTGGAACATGCTTCACTCACATCTGCTCCCGATCTTCTGGAATCATCTATCTCCCGTGGATCACCAAAAACACATCGTTCTTATACTATTCCTGTGCTTCTGGTCCAACCTCCATCAGTCTTCAGCAACTTCTGAAAGCTATTGAGAAAGTACATTCTTTTTTATATCTAGGAAGTTGGTGTTTTGGATGATAAGAATTTGATGTTTTTCCCAAACTTGTGGTTGATTAATCTCAAGAATCAAAAGGTTAATCTCAATATTTGGATGTGTTGTTGGATCTTGGAATAATGATATAATGATGTAAAACAATAATCAACCACCACAAAAAATGGACTGGCATTGGGCCACGCTAGCGACATGCGAGCAACAATGATTTTGCTTTGAATGCTCTAGTATCAACTAGGCGATATGCTAGCGTAAATCGAAAACTCTTTCTTCTTGTTCCATACTCAAACTTAAAGGCTCTTAATTCATCTATACAACCTTGCAAAAGACTCCTTGATTTTTACAACTATCTTTTAACAATCCTATTCTTTTACAATAATCTTTTTGTCCAAAGAATTGCCTATACAACTAAAAACCTAACATATGGGAAAGTGTTGGAGGGGCATTCAAATCAAGGCCGAGAAAATAAATCTGAATTGAAATAGCATTATCTGTTAATAAAACAAGCCCTATTGCCCTCCTTAGGCCAAAGATGTAAATTCTGAAGAAGCATGGAAAATTTTTGTCGAAGATACACTTTATACCGACTTTCAAGTAAGCAATATTTTTTTATTAAGCTTACATTTTTTATTTCAAAATTTTCACTTTTTTTAATTTTTTTTTGTTTCCTGAATAAGAAAAAAGTGTCATGTCAGCAAAATAAGTACTAGTTAAAACCTTCTCCACACTATGGGTTGAAAGGGTTATCCTCGTACGTAGTCTTTACGTAATTACTAGATTTATATTGCAGAGAAAAACAAATTCGAACATAAAAGGGTTATGAACTAGAGTATGGATGAGCAGACATCTTAGAAATGGTGGAAAACCATTACATGAAGCAATTGCCGAAACTTCGATTTGTGTATACTATCAACCTTCTTTCAATAATAATTTTGATTTATTATAGGATTTAGTATATAATTTGAATTCCATAAGTGCAGAAAAGGATGGAGATTGTGCCCAATCAATTTCTGATATAGTAAATTATTCCATTTGTGATGATGTTGTTGCTCTAGTTTTAGGTCCTGAATGTTGTGGAAGTTAGGGAGCTTGGATTTGCACCATCGAAAGTGGATGGACAAATTCAAAGTAATGGAAGAGTGAGAGAACGAACTAGAAAACTATAAAATGACAAAAATACCCTTACACTAACTTAAAACAGAAAAAAAATTAAAGTAGGCCCTTAAATGATATTATTTGACCCCAAACGTTTAACAATAATGGCACCACGACAATATTGTAGAGAACTGAAAAATACTTCCGGATTGTATTCGTTCGTGTAAATCTGATTTCGAGCTGGAAATTACATGGATTTTTGCCCTATATATTTCTCATCTTTTTCAAATGCTTTACGAATTTCTCTTCTAATTGTTCCACATCAGCCTCAACATTCTTCGTTGAAAGCTTACCCTTTTCACTTGCAATGCCATAACTCAAACCCAAATTACAGCTCCCGTGGTATAATATCCATTAAGTGTAAGCATACGTAGTTGGCAAGGGAAATAAGACTGCAACTATAACCAGATTAAAGTGTAGTTATTATTCTGACATCTCATAGAGCTTTGGTATTGTTAGGTTTTTAGTGTTGGTAATTTTGTGGACAAAAGAACTAATTTGTAACGTTTTGTAAAAGTCAAGGACCTATAGTACAATTTGTATGAAAATTTTTTAACATAATTGTGCAGGCAGCTATTTAGCTGCCTGCACAGGGCAACTTGTTGTTGGCAACTATTTTAGCTGTTGAGGGCAGCTATTATATATATATAAAAAAAAAATTCAAACAGGCTCGGTCCGCTAAGGCTAGAGCCGAAAGCTCTGGCCGAGCCTCATTTTTTCGGCTGAGCTTTTGTTCGGCTCGGCTCGGTCCAAAAAAGCTCGAGCCGAGCCCGAGCTTCAAGTTCCGACTCGTGGCTCGGCTTGGCTCGTTGACATAGCTACTCGAGCGACAAGTCTATCCAAAAAACCATATTTCGCTATTTTGAAGTATTTTTTTAGCTCATTCAATCTAATTATTCTCTCCTATAAATACCCAAGCCTATGCACGAAAATTGTGGTGATTGTTCATTGTGCCTCATCTTTATAACATATTCAAGAGTCTATTCATACATCGAATTTATCATTTCACTCTGAAGCCTTAGTCTATTTTAACATCCAATCTTACCAAGTCCGTAGGTCAGAAAGGATTTTATACAACCACATATTTGAGAAAAAAATCAAACCCATTGAATCCGAAATACCACCTACTTCCTATTAGTTATAGGAAGGAATTTTCTTAGTTAAACTTCAGAGGCTACTGGAGGTTGAGAGATGTTGAACTACAAGTGCAGGAAGAGCACAAGGCCTTGGAGCAGGTTCTTGGAATTCCACTTAGAAGAGACAATTGCAAAAGATTGTGGAGCAGATCTTGGAGTTAACAAGAAATAGGTCGAGAAGTCTAGTGGAGTTAGCTAGCTAGCATCCGATTGTAACTCAATCCATATTGTCTATAGTGGAGGTAACTGGCTTGGTCCTGGAGTTTTTACTTAGTTGGGGTTTCTCTATTATCAATCGTTGTTAATTATTGCTTTCCTTATTACTGCGGCATTCAAACATAAGATAATTGGACTTGTATGCTTAATCATATAGAAACAATTAAAAGTGATTGGGGTGGAAATCACATGTTAATAAGGTAACTCTGAATATGAATTGATCTTATTTATTAGACCTAAGCTCAAGTTTATTCTCGGTAATAAAAAACTCAATATCTTATGTTATTCTTTGGAGCTTATTTGGCTTGAGCAATTAAGCCTGCGAGATTTCTCATAACTTGGTGCCTATGGTCAACTGACCTAGGTTAACTGACCTAAAGCTCCCTACATGGGTCATTTTAGTCGTTTAATAGAGAAGAGTCTGCACTTAAGATGTGAAAAATAATAATTAGCTTAAAATATTGAATGATATGAAAATAGAATATGTTCAAAGTCAGGGAGAGAAAATATAATATCCATACAAAATGAGCTTTTCTCTATAGGTTCTAATGTGTTTTAAATGGTTTGACTTTCATAAATAGAGGAATACACTTATTGACCATGATGTTTAGCATGTCATTTCTCACAAAATTAAGGTTTGAAATCCTACTTACAAAGGATCAGTGATACTTTACATTCATGGGTCACTTATACAATTTACTCCATGTGAACTTGAACTTAGTATGTGGGAAGATTTACTGTGTATTGTTTATACTTGTGCATGCTAAAAACTAAAATTTTGAGTTATTATTTGTTAATGTTAAAAGTTTTTAATTATCAGTCTCCTCGTTATTTGTGACAAAAATTGGGAGTGTAATGGATGGGAAAATTTAAAATTTTCAGGTGAAATAGATTGATAGGGGGAGATTTATTGATTGTATTGCATTCCATATCATATCTACCTAACTGTTTGAGTTTTTGATATTTTTGTGATACTAATATTTTTGTTGGTGTTGAATCAACATTAGTGTTGCGTCTCAATCTAGCTAGTGTTGGTATCATGTGCTTAATGATTTTCTTTTTCCCGTATCACGCGCTTTTACATTGGTATTTGAGTTGTGAATTTCAGGAAATATGTTTAACAAGGAATGTAAGAACATCAATTTGATGAAGTTTAGGTAGTTTAGATTTTGTATTTAGTTTTCCTTGACTTATTGTATAGTTTTGTCACAGAATGCCAAATGGGGAGTTTGTTAGGTTTTTAGTGTTGGCAATTCTGTGGACAAAATGACTAATTGTAACGTGTTGTAAAAGTCAAGGATCTAGGGTGCAATTTGTATAAATTAGGTTATGAGGTCTAAGTTTTGAGCATGAAAAGAGGAGAAATACGATGTCGCATTTTTTGCTAGCTTCTCGCCCAGTTAAGTCTCGAGTGACAAAAACAGAATGCCTATCACCCGAGCTCGAGCGACAGGTCGATTCGAAATATCCTATTTTGCTATTTTGAAATATTTTTTCCAGTCCATTCAACCTAATTACTCTTTCATATGAATACCCAAGCCTATGCACGAAAATTGTGGTGATTGTTCATGTGCCACTTTTTAAAACATATTCAAGAACCTATTTATACATTGAATTCATCATTTCACTCTTGATTTTATACAACCACATAATTGAGAAAAACATCAAACCCATTGAATTCAAAACACGACATACTTCCTATTAGTCATAGAAAGGTACTTTTTTAGTTGAACTTCAAAGGCTACTGGAGGTTGAGAGAGGTTCGACTACAAGCACATGAAGAGCACAAGACCTTAGAGCAGATTCTTGAAATTCCACTTGGAAGATACAATTGCAAAAGATCATGGAGCAGATCTTGGAACAGGTATTGGAGCAGACCTCGGAGTTAGCAAGAAATAGATCAGGAAGTCTAATGAAGTTGGCTAGAAATATCTTTTTTGGCGTTCTACAAATTCAAGTAAGGTTCTTAAGTTTTGTGATCATCGGTCAAGATATTATTAGCGATTGTCTTAGTTCTTTGGTCAATAATTTATTGGGTTGAACTTTTCAAACGTTGAGTCTTGACTTTTTTTGGGTTGTTATAATTTGTTGTGAGTGCATCAGTTGGTATCACAGTAAGGCTTAAAAAATTAAGGTTATATCCTATTATTTATTTATTTCATTTTTTTGTTTGAGTCTCTTATTCTTCATTCTTCTTGTTCTTCGCATTCTTCATTCTTTTCTTTGAGTCTCCAATCCATAAAATACCAAAAAAAATTTATAACTTGTTTGTGTGCTAATCTAGTATCCAAATCAGTTTTTGTTTCTTTGCTGATATCTAGTAGAATTTTTGATAAAAATAAAAGAAAAATTCGGAAAAAATTGCCAACAGCAAGCTCATTTTCCAGTAAAAAAAATAAAAAATAAAAAATGTCAAATTCAAGAAATACTTCCTTATCGTTTCATTCAAGTTCAAATGCATACCTTCTTAAGTCATTATAGATCACTTTCTTTACTCAATTCTTTGTTTGGACTCTACAAGGGTTAAATTTTGACTGAAATCGAATTCATTCTTTGAAGCATTTACAAAAAAACATTGAGTGGAAAAAGACAGAGTTGTGAGATTAATAGAGGAAAAAAGTTAAATTGAGTGATACACAAGTGTATACACGTGAGAAAAATATTAAACTAGATTTATGATGTCTGATAGAGATGATTTTACTTCAATCGGGAAGAATAATCAAATCAACATGTCGGATGAGGTAAAACGACGGTTCGAAAGGTTGTTTGAAGATGTGAAAGACAGATTGGATATGCAAGATACATTGCTTGCTAACTTACGTAGAGAACAATTTAGAGAAATCCCTAATGCAAGGAGGCAAGGACGGCAGGATCATAGAGTGGATTATGCTAGTAAATGGGAAGTTGATAGTGATATTAATGAGGATGCTTTGATAGAAGCCGAGTTACGAAGAATGAAGGATAGATGAGTTATGCATGAAAGGAGGGGTAGAGATTTTGTTGGAGACGGTGTTGATAGAAGTATGGACAATATCAAGATGACAATCCCTTCATTCAAAGGAAGGAGTGGGAAAAGAAAGTAGAGTTGATATTTGATTGCCACAACTACTAGGAGGAAAAGAAGGTAAATATTGCAGTACTTGAATTTACATATTATGCTATCATTTAGTAGGATCAAGTAGTAACATCTAGGTGGAGGAATCGTAAGAGGCCTATAAATACATGGGAAGAATTGAACGCTATCGTGAGGAAGAGGTATGTGTCTAATCATTATTATTGAGAGTTTCATCAAAAATTACAAAGCCTCTACCAAGGTTCTAGGAGTGTGGAGGATTATTGCAAAGAGATGGAGATTGCGATGATTAGAGCAAATGTTGAGGATGATAGGGAAGCCATCATGGCCCGATTTTTGAATGGTTCGAATAGAAATATAGCTAATGTAGTAGAGTTGCAACATTTTATGGAATTGGATGACAAGCTACATGTAGTTATGAAGGTGAAAAGGTAATTGAAGAGGAATGGGACAACTAGATATTCATCGGGATCTAGCTATTCTTGGAACCGAAGTGGGACAACAATAAAGTTGATGGGGCTGTTCTTAAAAGTAGGACTCAACTACCAAAGAGAAAAGAGGAAGTTGCTAGCAAAGCTACACCCAAGGTGGATTCCTAACCATCTAAGAATCGGGATATCAAGTGCTTTAGGTACTTAGGACCAGGACAAATTACTTCTCAATGTCCATACAAAAAGGCGATATTGAAAACCCAAGAATAGCTAATCAGGAGTGGAGTGAATTGGTTTTCAAAATTCTTTCTAAAATAAATCAAGTATTAAAACAATATACTGGTAATTATAACAATTCAACAAATATGCACAAATACAAAGATAATTAAGAACGAGTAATTTGAGCAATATAAAGATGGTAAGTAAAAGGGAAGTGAATGTAAACAATGTAGTTATGGAGGTTCGATCTCAAACACGATCTCTGTCCCCCGATACCAAGCTCTCCGTTATGAGCAATACATTTTTCACTATATTGATTGACTTATAGTGCAATCCAACCATTTACAAAGATTTCAGTTACTCATAAACAAGAAGTATCGATCATTTTGTTCATTGTTATCTATTAAAGTGTTAGTCTGCTTTTCTTCTTGTACTCAACATTGAATTTTTCATTCATTAAGAAGAGAAGATTTCATTTGTAAATTTATTTGAATTGTCGGTCATGTTGAGGTCCCAGAAAGCTCAACGTTTTGAAAAACTTTGATGAATGAAATGATTTTCAAAGTTAAGATCAATCAAAAATTTTTCAAAACAAAAATGATTTGAAAATAAAAAATAAGATGAGAAATCAATGCAATTCTAGTTCAAAAGTATTTCAATGAATGCTCTAAAATTGTTATAATAAATGACAAGTGAGTTGGTATTTATAGAAGTGCAAAACGTCAAATCTTCTGTCAAACCAGATAACTAGTCCCGTCGATCGCCAATTTTCGGATGACCAATATAACCATTTGTACAGGAAAAATCAGAAGTTAGTACATTCAAATTCTGGACCGTTGGAGAAGTCCAGTCGACTACTGCCGGTTGACCTCCCAACAGTTTGGCAGTCCTTGTTTCTTACGTCGTTTGTGTTTGCTTTGAGGGTTTTGAAAAGTATGGTCTTTCGGAGAGCATTTTTCACTAAATTTTCAAGATAAAAAAATATTTCACAAGTTCAAAAGTTATTTTTAAAAGTCATTTTTCACTTGATCAAATCATCATATTCGAATTTCTTTTTAATGCACCAAGTTGTTTTCAATGCATGGAACGGTTTTGAGCTATTGTCATTTATGCCATATATCAAGATGTTAGTACCTTCACATTCTTAGCTAAGAAAACAAGTATTTGATTTTGCTCCGAAGTTTGGCTCTTAATTTCTTGAATGTGGCTTCGATCTTGACTTTCTTCAAGAGTCTGATTTGTGATGATAGCTTTTGATCCTTTGATGACCATTGATCAATTTCCTTTGTACGCGTTGAAAGACTATAGTCACTTGAATTCAACTCGTTAGTAAATTATACCAACTTGTTTGTTATAATCAAAACATCGAGGTTTCAAATTAACCATAGGTCAACAATTTTCCCCTTTTTGATTATGACAAATAAGATTATTTGCAAGCTAATATTGAACAAATGGTAAGGAATATAAATCCTAAATATTGCATTTGAAGTCTAAGAAAGAGTAATTTGAGCAATATAAAAATGGTAAGTAAAAGGAAAGAGAATGTAAACGATGTAGTTATGGAGGATCGATCTCAAACACGATTCCTGTCCCCCGTTACCAAACTCTCCGTCACGAGCAAGACCTTTTTTCACTATATTGATTGACTTATGTTGCAAGCCAACCCTTTACAAAGCTTCCGGTGACTTACAAATAAGGAGCACTTTGATTGACTTATGTTGCAATCCAACCATTTACAAAGCTTTCGGTGACTTATAAACAAGAAGCATTGATCCTTTTGTTCATTGGTATCTATTAAAGTGTTAACCTACTTTCCTTCTTGTACTCAACGTTGAATTTATCATTCATTAAGAAGAGAATATTTCATTTGTAAATTTATTTGAATTGTCGGTCATGTTGAGGTCCCAGAAAGCTCAACGATTTGAAAAACTTTGATGAATGAAATGATTTTCAAAGTTAAGATGAATCAAAACTTTTTCAAAACAAAAATGATTTTATAATAAAAAATAAGATGAGAAATCAATGGTGGCAATGGAAGTGATGAAAGTATGAACAATCAAGCAGTGAATCAAGGGTTTGAAACAGAACTTGAGGTGCATCAGAATGGTGAAAATGTTGAATCAGATGATGTGGTAAATCTACAACAAGTCAGGCCTCAGTCAAGAGCAAGGGACTTTATCTATGATCACAAGAGCAAAGGCACGAGTTTTCAACCAAAGGCATTCCTGGGAAAATCAGTTGGCAGCAGCCTTGAAATATCATAACCAAGGAATTTGAATGAAGCCTTAATGAGCAAAGAGTGGAAGAAATCTACAGAGGAAGAATTCAATGCCCTGATGAAAACAAAAACCTAGAAACTTGTGCCACCATCACCAGCTTACAACATAGTAGGAAGCAAGTGGGTCTTCCGAACAAAATGCAACACTGACGGATCTGTCCAAAGGCTTAAGGCAAGATTGGTGGCTAATGGATATCATCAAGAACCGATGGTTGATTTTTATGAAACCTTCAGCCTTGTAATCAAAGCATCAACCCTAAGAGTTATACTCACTACGACAGTATCTAAAGAATGGCAAATCAGACAAGTAGATATCAACAATGCATTCCTAAATGGTGAACTTGAGGAAGTGGTATATATGAACCAACCAGATGGCTTTGTAGATCCATCAAAACCCGATTATGTCTACAAATTGGAAAAGGCAATTTATGGGTTGAAGCAGACACCTAGAGCCTGGCATGACAAACTGAAGTCAACACTGATGAACTTGAAATTCAAGCAATCAGTTGCAGACTCCTCACTGTTCTACTTAAAAAATGAGAAACAAGTCATATTTGCACTCATCTACGTTGATGCCATTGTAGTAACTAGGAATGATCAAGAGTTATTGCAGATATTCATAAATGAATTAAAACAAAAGTTTGCACTCAAAGATATGGGGTAACTTCATTGCTTTTTGGGACTCGAAGTGTTGTGGCACTCATCAGGTCTCCACTTGATGGAAGCAAGGTATATTGGTGAGTTGCTCAGAAAGTTTGAATTGGAAAATCTCAAGTCATGCCCAACTCCAATTCTAGCAGGCAAAACAACGTCAAAGGCAGAAGGTGAACCATTGAAAAATCCTTCAATCTATAGAAGTGCAGTAGGAACACTTCAATATCTAACTCATACTAGGCCAAACATTACATTTGCTGTGAATAAATTAAGTCAATTTCTACAATCCCCAACTTCAACTCACTGGCAAGCTTTGAAAAGGGTACTTAGGTACTTGAAAGGAACAATAAATCAAGGGTTGTGGATACAAATGAGTGATAGACTGGAGCTAAAAGGATATTCAGACGCGGACTGGGCATCCTGCCAGATGACAGAAGGTCGACTGCTGGCTATTGTATTTACTTGGGAGAAAATCTAGTTGCCTCGTCCTCAAAGAAGCAACTATAGTTGCTAGATCAAGTACAAAATTTGAGTATAGAGCATTAGCTTCAGTAGCATCAGAGATAGCCCGGATCCAATCACTCTTTAAGGAACTTGAATTGCCACAAGTTTCAATTCCAATTCTATGGTGTGACAACACGAGTGCCAGTGCCTTGGCTGCAAATCCAGTGTACCACACAAGAACAAAGCACATTGAATTAGATATTCACTTCATCAGAGATAAAGTGCTTGGGAAGGTGCTAGAAGTTTAGTATGTGTCATCATCTGATCAGATAGCCGACTTGCTAACTAAAGGACTCACTCACTCAAGATTCATCTTCTTAAAAGACATGGAGTCACTCCTTTGCCGTCCAACTTGAAAGGGAGTGTTAAGAATTAATATGCTCCATATCAGATTCCAGCTCACCTTCAGTGCTCCATCCGATCTCCACTTTAGCAAGCAACACATCAGCACTCCTTTAACAATTTCATTGCTGACGTTTGTTTTGTTATTGCTAGCTCTAACTTTATGTTGTGATATTGTTCCAACATCTTCCTTGAATTTAGGAACCAACAACCATGTGTATTATCTAGAATATTCTTCTTGAAATTATATAAACTAGAATTGATGAAGCCAACATCATTGAGCCAAATTATCTCTTCAACATTTTTACAACTCTGACTGCCTCGGCCTCGTGGACGTCGTCCTCGATTCTTCATCCAACGAGTTTCATTGCATTCACCCATTTTTCAGCGTCTTTAAAGCGCTCTCGTGCAGCAACAAGCTCAGCGTGACAATATCATTCTACATCTATCTTGGTAGCCTCTAGATCTGAGACTTCGTCTTCCAGTACTTTAAGTTCGGTTAAAATGTCTTCAATATCATAGTATTGAAGTCTTTTGACAACATCAGCTATGATATCAAGTAAAGAAGCTCTTACGGCTGTCGACTTGTGCAAACAATTAGCTGCAATATCACCATATTTCGAAAATATGGTACTGGCCTTCACTTTGTAGTGGAATTAACCAGCTCATTATCACCTTGCATGATTCTCCAGTTTCTTCTCTCTCATCTTCCAACCTGCACGGATTATAGATGATATGATGAATAGCTCGAAAGGTTTCTCCGAAGGGACTGCTCTTTCAATGCATAAATCCTCGTATGTAATATTGACGAAACATAGTTACCTAATAGATGGCGCTACAAGTTCCAATGGTTGTCCCTGTTAAAAATGTTCTGGTGTGAAGTTAGATGCTTTGAGAACATAATAAAACTTTAAAGCAATCACAGATAGCCTCCAGCAACAAGTTATCAGCTGCAACTACATCTTCATGTCACAGACTCATTCCCATGAAAAATTATTAGATTCCATTTACGGCTATCAAGAAACAATTATATATTAGTTCACTGTAAGAAGTCCTGGAAGTATCTAAAGATGTGTTTAGCAAATTAGATAACAATATTATCACTACCTCTACAGAGAGTAGAAGCAACTGATATGATGCTGGACAGGGAGCAGACCTCCCAAGAAAGTTCTGAGATAGATATTATGTCATAAAACAAACATTTCTTTGTCTGATTCATACTAGTCTAGATAGTAAGAATGCAATCTTGAACACTTCTCAAAACCACACGCACACTTTCATGTGCAACAGAGACATTTGCCTCCAAGAAAGCCAACTTACCTTGTGCTTCTTCGTTACACGCCAATGAGATTCCATGTCATCATCACCTGTCCTGCATATCAGCAAGCCATGACAGTTATTAATGGGTCCAAAAGTACGGTTAAGAATGTGTAGGTCTTACAATTCCCAGTTAAAATTAATGTTTGACTTCGAAAAGTAACTTTTTGGCAATTAAAAAGGAATACCAAATAGAGGCTACTGCTGTCTAAAAGTTATCTAATAATCACGTAGAATTTCCACAACACTCCTCCAAATCATCCTAAAATGACATGGTGTTGCCAGTTCTATTCATTAAAAATCATACTTAAATACCTCAAACGACTGTATTTGGGACAAATTGTTTCCTAATTGTGACTATAAAGTCACCGTAAAAAGAAAATCACCATGATAAATTTTATACATGATATGAAAATCCTAGAAAAGGAAAATTATAAATATAGAACATCAAAGATATTGATGAAAATACAGAACTTAAAAAGGAACCAGAAGTTATGATATTGTTAAATTATATGTAAATAATAGATCCATAAAGGTTTTGCTCAGGCAACTTTGCATCCACCATCATTGTCATCAATTATGATATTGTGTGTTCTGTGGAAATTTCGCTCTTGGTTTCAGCTAATCAGAATGCTGTCTATTGATGAGTGAGCAGGTAGATAATGTACGGAATAGCAAATCTTACCAACTCTTTACTAAATTAATTGTGAAGCTGTGGCAATATAAAATCTGTAGTAGTAGTAGTAGTAGTAGATGTAACATGTGCGACAAAACTAAGAAACTCACTGAGACTTGGCACGTCCCTTCGTAAAATGTGTGGCCCAGGCACCAGTGAGTGTGTGTAGAGAGAGAATTTTACTGATGTCTGACATCCAACACTCGGATATGGGGACAGCACGTTTCTGATATATTGTGTAATAAGTACTGAGGTATACCATAGGTTTCAGTTTCACAGCTATTTTAAGTGATTTGAATACACATATTGACAACTTTTACAACATTGTACACCAGTTTACCTTCAATATAAAGAAAAAGGTACACATTGTTGCTGTGTCTATGATTCCCAGATTTAGAGTTTTATGATCAAATATTTGGAATATCCAGAAATAACATCTGTGCCAGAGTTAAGTAACATAGCCCAGGAACTCATATTTATATTCCTGCAACTCAATATATCATAACCTTATAGTTACAGCCGCAGATTTTCCATGATACCCGATATCATTTGCAGTTTGAAACATGGGCAACGACAGTAACTATATGTCCCCCCCAAAAAATATGCTTAAATAGCAACAAATTTTTTTCAAGAGTGAAACTTTCACAAAATCAATGGTCATGGCCAATAATTGAAGAAGACACTTGCATATAAGCTGAATGCCTATATTTTGGTTCTATATTTTGGTTCTGTTGTAGACATAATTACACATAAGCAACTGATAAATTTCAAAGAGGCAAGACAAAGCAAAGAAAGGAAAGATGACAGAATCTAGGGGTTGCTTACTAATGTTCCCCCATGCTCCTTTCTTAGGTTCAATATTTCTCTTACGCCACCTAACAGGAGATGTTGGTAAACAGATAAAGAAACCAGAGGATATTAAAATTCATGGATTATATATACCTTCATACAGGAGGTGAGGGAGGGGGCTAAAAGGATTAGATAATTTGGATTACATTCAGGAATGCAAAAAGTATACTCAGCAGTTAAAATTGCAGTCCTAGCTAAGAGTTATCTTACCAAGTGCTTCTTTCCTGAAGGGTCGTAGGAAGCAACAACCCCCTCACGACACCTGCAGAATAGAAGTCAAGTGAGAAATAATGAACAGAGATCTTTTTATTGGAAAAACTACATCAAATAGCAGTTAATAATTAGAGTCCAGAACACTTAGCGGGATTAAAGGCCAGTGGTATAACCAAAAATGATGCATGTCAAGTAATAAGATGAATCATTAACTAAAAACAGAAAAACAACAGAAATCTAGATCAGTCTGGCTGCATTCTAGAGCACTCACCTTTTGTCGTTTGGCCATCAAACCTTTACACAGCCAATCAATTCCTCGCCATGATCTTCGACACCAGTAGCCAATTTGAGGATCCTGAATGTAAGAAAATCATTTCAAGCGATGGCAGAAGACAATGGTTCGTATGGTTCCTAAGATGTTGCTTTTGACAAGTTAGTAAAGTGAAACTGGGACAAATCAAATAGACTGAACGACAACTCAAGCTCCTGTTCTGGTACAAATAAAGTTGATGTGGCGATGAAGGTACTCAGGCTTGAAGAAAGGGTCACAAGTTCAAATCCTTATATACTCTTTTAAGGTCGTTGATGAAATGATCATCTTCCATGACAAAACCCCCAGTATGCATGGTGGATTTTCGCGGAGAAAAAAACATGAAGAGTTTTTAATATGTAAGCTCAAATTCTTTATTACCAACCAAAACACAATAAGCATCAGTTTGGTGTGCATTAAAATTAGATTTTTAGTAGATTTTGATAAAAATTGATAAAATGTGTGGTTAAAAGGTTATGAATCCCATAAATATATGGTGGAAATTAATTGTTGATTTTAACTTAGATTAAAATTTAGATTTTAATTTCTACCAAACAGGGGCTAAGTTAAAAATCCACAAACAGACCCTTCATTTCATCATTTCCCTAAAGGTAAAGCTGCATAAAAGTCCTAATATTATATCACAAATAACAGAAATGGGAGATTAAACACAATTCAAATCCATTAGGCTCTCTCTCCAAAGGAAAAAGGGGAGGAAACATTATGCAAAAAGAAACTTTTAGCTGGTTAAGTTTCAAATGAGGAATAAAAAACTCAAACTAAAATGTAGGTTTACTCTCTAACACTTACTTGGAGTCATCCTACCAAGTTTTTCTTTCCTGAAAGACCATAGGACGCAGCAACCAACCTGTCACAGAATCTGTAAAATAGGAATTTGAATAAGGAAAATATCCACGATTACTATTATTCTAGTCAAAAACTACAGAAGAATAAAGTAAGTTGACACGGTTTCCAAGTTCAACTGGAAATGCCAAAAGAAAACAGAAAAAAATGATTCATCAGGAAATATGAAGGTTAACAATTAACTATAAACAGCAATATAACATAAACAACTAAAAGGTAGCTTTATTCTCTAACACTTACTTATTGTCCTTCGGCCACCAGGCCTTTACCCTTGAGCCAACTAATTCCTCACCAAACGTTTTGACATCATTAGTCATTTTAATTTGCCTGAGTAGTCAAACAATAGAACTGCAAAAAAAGGAGAAATGATCTACTTTTAAAAAGTGGAGCAATGTAAGAGACGTAAACACAAGAATTAGAATGTATTGTCCCTCAGAATTATATATCCGCCAGATTGATGTTTGATGTGAAAATAGAGATACTTGGGCTCCCAGCAACATTACGTACTCATCCTTTATTATCCTTTTTAAGAATATCACCTAAGCCATCCAACAAGAATGGTGGCTTTGCACTCCGTTAAATCAATCAACTACGTTGAAATCTATACACAGATCTTTGACTCATCATATTCCTAAAAGAAAAGAAATTCCAGCTAATGGCATACTTTTCAGCAATATTAGAAAAACCGCAACAATACAACACACTAATAGGAAGAGGGAAACATAAGTTTTTAATTCATAAATGACACATTCCTGTAAGAAAAGGAAAGGAAATAATAGCGAAATCAGTATCTAAGCATAATTAAGGAAAAATATATTCTAAATTCTAACTATTTTCAAGTATATTTAAAAAAAAAAAAAGTAATTACGATTTGATTTTTATTTTGGAGGAGAAATGAGAGATGGAAATAGCCCTTTCTAGATTTTCATTCTCCTCACTGAGGTCAACGATCTCGGCAGAGTCTTGAGGTTATATTTATCAAAATTTCAACATTTTGGGTGAACTCAAAACTTTAATGGAAAGAAAATGAAAAAGAAGATCAAAACTTAAATAGGTTAGCCCTCGATTTCAACTTAATAGTTTCTGTATATATGTGCCAAAATTGCACAGCTTACAATTTTGGAAAATAGCATAGCTGCAACAAGATTTTAAACAAATTAACTTGAGAAAAAAAAAAAAAAAACAAATGCAATGCATACCACAGATCGATCCTAAAAGGGGGGAAAGAAAATGAAATTCTTGAGCTGAATACACAGCAGAGCATTTGATTCAAAAGAATTGCTGGCATACCTTTGGCTGCGGCGGGAAAAGCTGACGACAATTTGTCCCTGAGAAATAGGGAAATACGAAAAAAAATTCCAACAAAAAAAATCTGAAATAGATTTGGGCATCGATCAGTTTATGACAGTGACTGCCACTTTCATGGAGCAAATGAGCAAGCTCTTCTTTGATAAAACTCTTTAAGAAGTTATAATGTATACGTACATCATTTGTAAGAAAACAAATATAGTTATGTATAATTACCGTTAGTTCTTCAAAAAAGAAAATGTAGGATTTAAGCCAATGTCTTTTACAATCTTCTTCTTTAATCAACATGCAGTCATCTTCTTCTATCTTATAGGATAACTTTACGAATCAACAATTTCCTTTTCCGGGCACGTGGTGACGTTATGGCCTCTACGCTTACAAAGTGATCAAGCAATACTCCTTTTCCCAATTTTTTTCCTCCTTTCATTCACATTTGCTTATCTCCGTCTTCGAATTGGAGGACAATGGACAATATCATCTTCAACAGCTAACTCATTAACATTCATTGTAGTTATTTCTATTCGAGATGAGATGTTACCATTGTTAGAAGAATCAATCCCTTCTTTACCATGTAAGATGTCATAATGCCAACATGTGGTAAATATGCCATGGGAATTTAAAAACAATCATTGTGTGAAAATATTTTTGACGTGTCCACAAAGTATTTTCTAAAATTCAAATTGCTTACAAGTACATGCAGTTACTTTATCGTCCCAAAAAAGTTTCTGGCTCTTTTCTTCCTTAAAATGTTGCATTAAGAATTCACTATCAACAGTTCTCCGTAATGTAGCAATTCTATACTTGTCCAACATCGAATCATGTGACTCTGTACGTTCTATAGTCTTGATGGCATGATCAACCTACAAAAAAAATGAAGATTTACGTTTCACAATCATAAGAAAATAAAACAACTAAACAACTCCCATGAAATTAGTAAATAATAAAACAAATATTTAAACAACTCCAAAAAAAAAAATTAATAACTAACATGTTTAATGAATTGTTCAAGCATGTTCATAAACCAATAACCTGCTTAATGAATGGATTAGTGTTTTCAGATTGACCAATTGTTGTCCTTTTCCCAAAAAAGTTCCCTCGCAAATAAGATGGCACCCGAAACTTCTTTATTGCATATATCCTAATCACATGCTTGTGTCATCCAAGTTATACATTGAAATTACCGTAGACCATTCATGTTCATATTCCTTAATTGTGTCTAACTTATATAAATTGTTAAAGTCATTGAACCACTTGAAATATTTATCAGGGAGAATTGCAGTTAACCAACCACTAAATTTTGCAGTCGTGCCAAATGCAAAAATTATGCTTTGTTAATGTAACTCTCTAAGATGGACTAAGTTAGCCATGGATCTTTATTGGTTAACATTCTAATTTGTGACTTCTTCATTAAGTATAAAAATGTCTTTATAATGTAAAAAAAAAATGAAAATTGTTAGCAACCACAAGAAATGATATACGCAAAATGTAACTAGTGATTTTAATTTATATAAGAATTACTTCATCAACCAATGAAAATCACTTCTTGTCTCAATACGTCGTGATGCACATTTAAACAATATTATCTTTCCATTTTTTAGCAAAGATAAACAGTGGCTATTTAATATCATTGTTGACCATAAAAATTAAATCAACAAATTTTACTCACCTAACTAAAATTTTCATTTCCTAAACTCACTAATTTGAATGCTCAAACAAGAGCAAGAAGTCAAATAACTATTTGAGGGGGAGATATTTGAATTTTATGTCTTCTTATTCAAATGATGGGGTATTTATAGATTTCCTTTAATCTTTGGGGTACTTTGATTATCTTAGAGGAATAATAGATGACAGCGTCTTGTTGGCTTCTTGATAACCGATTCAGTTCACATGTGTCAAGCTTTATGGGTGTGTTGACAACATGTAGTCAGCCTAGACGAAAGAAAAGCTCGTGTATGCGAACCCTTCGTGTGTTTTTCCCTTTGCATATGATTACGTACTTCGCGGGGCATGCAAGAGGATTCGTGGAGCGGACTTGTTGGAGTTAACATATAGTCATCGAAATTCCATTTTTATATTCATATTCATTATATGACTTGTTTCTTTTAATGCGTTGTGACCATCTTGTCACTCACATATTTTTCTTTACTAATGGTGGGTGATGTGGATCGTTTGAGAAGAAAGGCTATGATTATTCCAATTATTAGCATGTGTTGTAGGGTCGTTTCACGTGTTTCTAGGTAGATGGCTTCTATGCATTTAATGTGCTCATCAAATACGTTTAATTGAGTCCATTCTTTTTGAATTTTTAATTAGGCACCTCTGATGCTCAATGATGACGATTGCCTGTGTATTTTGGTTGGTTGCGATTCATCTAGACACACAATCTAGTTCACATTTCTTTTTGGAACCTATAAATTCGTTATTTCTTCTTGTGGATTTCTTTCTTATTTTTTTTTGCCATTCATCTCTCATAGTGATTGCATACTCTTATCTTACCGTCATCTCTCAAAATGATTGCATACTCTTATTTTTTTTGGACCTATAAATTCGTTTCCTGACACACCATCTTCTTTAGATGGGTCTCAGCATCTTGCGGTACAGCGACGTCCCTTAAGAAATCCTTCATCGTCTGGGCCTGTTCCAAAACCTTCTAACCAAGATGGGAGTTCCCAACCTAGGACTGGTGTGGATCGCGAGACTTTGATTGCTACCAGTAGAGAGACTTTCCATGTTTGAGAGATAATTTTTGATAGCCCAAGAATAACTAACCAAGAGGGGGTGAATTGGTTTTTACAACTTTTTCAAAGAATTAATTTAACTTCAAGCAAGTAAAGACTAAATAGGTTAATTCAAATAATAAGCATAAATATAAAAGTGATAAGTAAAATGGAGAGATGATGCAAACGATATAATTGTGGAAGTTGGATTCAAAGTAATGATCTACATCCTCTGTTATCAACCTCTCCAGCATGAGCAAGTCATTTTTACTATATTGATTGACTTATGGTGCAATCTCACCCTATACAACGCTTCCGGTGACTTACAGACAAGGAGCATCGATTCTTATACAATATTAAGTTTTAGGAGACCTCAATATGACCCGTACTATTGAGCTTTACGGGACCTCAATATGACCCATATGGTGACTTACAATAAGGAACACCTACTCTTATACAATGTTGATTTTTACGAGACGTCAACACGATCCACATTTTATCAAAGTGATTTTACAATGGAATTCCTCTCTTGATAAATAATACAAACAATTTAAGTACTAAGAGATGCTAACACGTCAATGAATAATAATAAATGATAACTCAGCATTAGATGAAAAGTTTTGATGAATATGATAATTAAAAATTAGATTCAATCAATCAAAGTGTTTTAATGAGAAAATGAAGAAGAAATAAATGCATTGTAGGTTTAAAAATCTTCCCAAAATATATCTCTATTTTAAGATTGATATAAATAAGTTAAACATAAAGAAATGAAAAACTTTGATAAGAGAAATGATTCAAGAAGTTTTATTCAACAACCAAAGATTTTGTTATAAAGAAATAAATTAAATGAATGTAAAATGTAAGCTCAAAGAATATTTTTCACAAATATATTTCACAAGAAGACTCTCTTCTAATTGTTGTAATGAATACAAAGTGAAGTGATATTTATAGCAGTCAAAACGCTGAAATTTTTGACAACTAGACAACCCATTCAGATGTCCGCATCTTGAATCACACAATAAAACTAACATTTGTGTGTCAAAAATCAAAACGGTTAAAAAATGACCGTTGGGTGACGTCCACTTTAACCTTTTTTTTTTTTTTAAATATTTTTCCTTTTTGATTGGTTTGAAAAATGTAGACTTTTGAATGATGTTTTTACTTTATTTTTCAAAGTAAGTTAGAATATTTTTCACAAATATATTTCTCAAGAAGACTCTCTTCTAATTGTTATAATGAATACAAAGTGAAGTGATATTTATAGCAGTCAAAACGCAAAAATTTTTGACCAACTGGACAACCCATTCAAATGTCCGCATCTTGAATCACACAATAAAACTAACATTTGTGTGTCAAAAATCAAAACGGTTAAAAAATGACCGTTAGGTGACGTCCACTTTAACCTTTTTTTTTTTTTAAATATTTTTCCTTTTTGATTGGTTTGAAAAATGTAGACTTTTGAATGATGTTTTCACTTTATTTTTCAAAGTAAGTAANATGTAGACTTTTGAATGATGTTTTTACTTTATTTTTCAAAGTAAGTAACATTGTGAGAAATTTAAATATCAAAGTATTAGTACCTTTATATTTGAACTAAGAAATTTAGTCTTTCATCTTATTTCGAAGTTTGCCTCTTAGACTTCTTGTCTTGATTTTTCTTTGTTGTTGTCTTTCATACTCTTGATCTTGATCTTTCTTGGTGTTTATCTTTAAGTTTTCGTCTCGAATGATTTGGCTTGAATGCTTAACTTTCACTTTGATCTTCATTTCGAGTTTGATTTATAATGCTTGATTAATTTTAACATTGAACTATCATCACTCAAAATTAATTGGTAGAAATAATATTATTGTTGTTTGTTATGATCAAAACATTAAGGATGCAATCAATCATACATCAACATTTTCAAATATTTCTGAGAATGACTTGGTGAGATTCGAGCCTACATTGGTGTCTCTGATGAAGTAGAATTTATTTGTCCTGGGGAGTTTCAGACTACCGATTGTTGTCTCTATGATTGTGTATCTATTCATAAGAGTTCGATATGTATGGAGCTCAGACTTCTTTTCACCCTTTCTTTCGTATCGTCCTTTCCTCCTTTAATATTGCCTACCTAACTTACCCTGAATGGATGGGGCCATATGGTTAGGTCATTTTTAATTTGGAGTATTGTGGGTGTAAGGGGATAGCTTCCTCAAGATGTTTTTCTTTCCATTTATAATCTAGTGAAAGTGGGGAATACCACGCACCTACAAAAGGGATATTATTATTATATTCCTCGCTCCCCCAAAACATACTTGAAACTTCATTACCACTCCCAATAAAATACATTATTGGAAGGAGGGCTTTTTCTTTGTTCGGGGTATTTGGGGCTACATCCCAATGACCATGATCCTAGTGTAGTTATGCCCATCCTTATGGCGAGTCCAGTGAGTACTCAGCCTTTATATGCTTTTTTTTCTAAATGTGTAGATATATTGTCGACTCCCCTTCAAGGTCAAGCCGTTAAGGATCTTCGTATTTTGGCATCCCTCTTCTCCAAGTCCGATTAGGAATTCTAGAAAAAGGAAAGCTCCAAGTGAGTCTGTCCTATTCCTGGCTCCTATTCACCTCAGGGTCCTACCCCGTGCTTAAAGTTTCTATTCTTTACTGTGCGTTAGATGCGAGGGTTTCGATATCGTTTTTTCCTTTTGTCTCTCGAACAATGAAAATTTCTTTTGCATATTTTAATCCATTCTGGTAGAAACTAGCGGAAAAACTTTTCCTTACTAAGAGAGAGAAAATGACTGAGACCCACCTTCAGTGAGCTGCAGTCTTATCTCAAAATCAACAATCTAATTATGAGGCTTACACCTCTAAGGTAGCTAGCTTGGAGACCAAGGTTAACTCCTTAGTGAAGATGAGTAATACTCTTCAAAGAAAGCTAAGAGGAGGTTGATGGCGAGAAGAACATATATAAGGAGATAAGTATGGGTGCTAAAGCTTTTGCGACGAAAAAGGCTTCCGTGGTTGCAGATGTTAAGAGGATCTCTTCAAATTTAAATTTGGCAAAAGAAGAGCATGCAACCTATGTTGCAAAGGCTAAGTGTCATGCTTCAATCTTAGAACGAAGTTCCGAACGACTAAGTTTATGCACGAAGCTGCCCTTATGGAACTTAATAGTACAAGGAATGAGATGGTCGTGCTTCACGATAGATTGAAAAGTACTATTATGAAATTAGTTGTTGCAGAGTCTAGCCTTTGAGGAACAATTGCTCGTGAGGCAAAGTTAGTTACAGATTCTATGTAGGACGGGGAAAATAAAGTGCTCGACATTATCAGAAGCTTTCACCTCGAGTGATATATGGACTTTTGAAGGCTCATGAAGATAATGTTGAAGATACATTTTCTTCTAAGATTCGTCTGTTGGCCTTTGGGGCTTTGGACATTCTGTCCATTCCTGTTGATCTTTCTCTACCTAGTTCTCGTGCAATTTCCCAAGTGGGAATGTTGCTATTAATGAGTCTCTTGACACTTCAATTTTTGCATTTTAATAAGTGAAGGTATTTTCAAGGGGTGAAGCTCAAGTTAACCAGGATGATCCATCTTCTCAGAATCTCTAGTCCTTGGTTAATTTGGATAGCTTATTTTTGTCTCACTGTCATAATGATACCAAAGCCTCATCCATTGTTTATATAAAGCTACTCTTTCTTGGAAATTTTATTTATAAGGTACTATTGTTCTCTTTCTTGGAAATTTTATTTATAAGGTACTATTGTTTTATGTTGCAAGAATTTGATCATTTGACACCCTTTGAGTTTGCGTTGTTTCTCATTTTTTTATTTTAGGCACGTGTAGATGCATTTATAACGAGTTTGTATCAATATCAGAATCTATTGTTCTTGTGATGATTTCACATTTTGACATTGTCGATTTCCCAATGAAAATTTTATTAGATCATCGTAACAAAATTAGGAGTGCGAATTACTATTCCTTTCCCTGCCATGTCTTTTTCATACATATGCATTTTGCGCACTATTACAAGTATGTCATGACTTTCAAAGATAAATGGATGTGGCCTTGTCCCCTTTTTTATGATAATTTCCTTCGAGAGGAAAATCCGTCTCCGTATTTTTTGAGGGAATAGACCATGCCTTTAGTCGAAATTCCTTTGGCTGGGTAGACTTCACCTTTAATTGGAATTCTTTTGATGGAGTTAAACTTGCCTTCGCCCTTCTAGAGAAAGATAGTTATTTTCTGGCACGAATGGCCTCACTTTTACTATTAATCCATCTTTCTGCGACCTCCTCTTAGGTTCAATATTTTTTTTGTTTACTTTTATGGCTCATGTTTCCTTTAGTACTTGCTAAGTTATTGTTACTGATGGGTAGGTTTTCACCTCCCTTCACAGCATGCTTTCCTATATACGAATTTTCAAGCGTGCACTTCTCTTTCCTTTTCCAGCTTTATTATTAGGAAGAGAAGTTCCACAGAAATCAAATCCTTATATTTTGGTGATACCATCTAAGATGTTCCGCCATGAATGTCTAGAGGTGTTAGCTCTAAATTGGATCAAAGCACCTTTAGATTGGATATTTGTGGAGTTTATTTACGAAAGATGGCTGGGTCATCACGAGTTATTTCAGCTCGCATCCCTGATGCATCGCGCTTGGGGATATTTGATTCCCTCCATTACTATCAAATATAATTGAAAGAGAATTAGTTGTTTATGATCTTCATACTTCTAAGATTGTGCATCCTTGCTTGTTCCACATTTTCTTTGGGTATGGAAGCTTTTGATAGCATCACATAATGGAGATTTTAAGCACTTTAAAACATTCAGCTATATCATGGCATTTGGTGCGATCGAGTTTGTAAAATTCTGCCTTCTGCTTATTAGGAGGTAAGTATAATTTATCTATGTTTTGGGAGACATGGGGGAGAGAATATTTCTTCTTCTCTTGGATGTATTTGAATGGGGATATTGTGACCTAGGACATCCAGATGTGAATATATATGCTTCTCTTCTGAATTCTCCTTGATGTCCCTACTTTTTGCTTCTTCAATTCTCAAGGATATCATCTACCTGAATCTCATTGCAAATTAGATCCAATAATTGGTGGGAGGAACATGGATATCTTTTAATTGCTTCTCACTAGGCGGGGTCATTTCCAACAAGTCATTCCATAAGGCATTTGTTGCATCTTCATCTGGCATAGCCAGAGATCATTTCAGCTTTGAACCGTGAGAGTAACTTTTGAGGGATTCTTGTGCTTTTTACTTCAAATTATCTAGCCATGTGGCTGGTACCTACATCATTATGCTTTTGTTGAACGCTTCTATGATTGCTCATGTCTCATACCTTAATTTTCTTTCTCTTTGTACTCCTTCACCGTCAATTGACCTTCATATTTTTTAGCCGTCAATTGTCTAGTCATGCGTATTATTATGCCTACAGTTGTACACATTTACTTTATTTACCAATATTCGCGACTCGAACTCACTTTTCGCCTCACCTCTAAATCCTCACATTTTGCATGCTAATATGAATTCTCTTCTACCAATGCTTTAAGATTCTCTACCATTTCCTACATTTCTCCTATAGTATATATTCCTTTTTGTTGGTGGTAGTATTGGTAGGAAAATAGTTAGTTTGAAACTTTGCCGGTACTTTTTACTGCTTTCTCTTAGGATTGATATCACTGTTAGTTGAAACATTGATAGATTCCTTTGTTCTAATTTCTAATGCTTCTATCCTCTCTAGTTCTACTTTCACTTGGTTTAATCTTTAGACCTTAAGGGTCTCTTTGCCACCACAGAGGATTTCGTGGTTTCTTTTGGTCAAAATTTCCCATGTACTATGCCAATTTGTTGATGATGAAAATCAGATTAACAAATCCTACCACCTACCTACAATTTTCACTTCCTAAACTCACTAATTTGGATGATCAAATGGGAGCAAGAAGTAAAATAACTATTTGGGAGAGAGGTATCTGATTTTTATGTCTTCTTCTAACCTTTGGGATACTTTGATCATCTTAGATGAAAGATAGATGGTGGCTTCTTGATAACTGATTTAGCATGGGTGTCATGCTTTATGGGTGTGTCGATAGCCTATAGCTAACCTCGACGAAAGAAAAGCTCACATCTCATTATGCGAACCCTTCATGTTTTCTTTCCCTTTGCACACGATTACATACATTGCAAGGCATGCGGTAGGGTTCTAGAGCAAATTTTTTGGAGTTAACAATAATAATGAAAAGAAATACAAATAAAAGAGAAGGCCTAAGCCTGACCTTTAGAAAATGATAAAATGTAGCAAATGTCTCAAAGTACATGAAAGTAACAATAAATGAAATGGATACAAGGGATAAGTGTAAACGACTCAATGGTATTTACGAGGGTAGAGCCTCATTTGGTACATGGTAGTTAGGGGTCGCTTATTGGTGAATGGTCTCGTCTAGAGAAATGGGCCCGTCTAGGAAATAGGGATCGCCTAGGTGGTGATCCACTGTATGTTGGGCGAAATGCATGCCATTAGGTCCATTAGGTCTCATCGTACTCGTAGCTAGAACATTCATTGCATACCTAATCGATGAGTCCGAACACTGTATGTCGAGCGAAATGCAGGTCATTAGGTCTCATCGTACTCGTAGCTACAACATTCATTCCATGCCTAATCAATGAGTCTGAACAACTATCTGAAGAGACATCCACCTTGATTTTCTCGATGCAATTTCCCAAACATATATCGTCATGTCACTTTGAATATGTAAATTCATCTTATCAAGACTCGGAACCGTGATCGGAATAGGTAAAGGCATAAAAGTCGTATTCTCAAAGGAGTAGGACTTATACCCTTCCACTAACAAGGTTGGAAACATAAGTGCTCTATAGAAAATCTCATAGTAACTCCAACCTTCATTCAATGCCTCTTCTTGAAGTGGTTTATTAACATAAAGATGATGGCAGACTGATGTGTACCAATATCGGCCAGTAGCCACTTTGCAAGGGCTTGGGACAGTGTCCCTATATCACTCTATAGGATGGAACCAGATTCTTGTGATGCCTAAGTACCCATAGTAGGTGTTTTCGATGAAGGAGAAATGACATGTGTAGGCTAAATGGGTACCTTAAAAGTAGTAGGAGAAATAACTGAAGTAATAAGAGAAGATGTAGGTATCTCAGTAGGAGCTTCTAGAGCTTAATAACAGTAGGAATCCGTAGTAGGACCTCTATAAGAGCAATTGGTAAAATATTTGTATAAAATATAATAAGAGTCCAAATAGGCTTGATAGATATAGAGGCAGACTCCGTCACTGGTGAACAAACGTACTGCAATTGGAGCAGTGGAGAACATATGTGGAACTATCAAAACTAGCACATACTGCTTCCTTGACCCTATAAATATCACCTTGTCTTTACCCTTATCAACCCCACAAGTAATAGTTACAAAAATAGGAGGGGGCTAAGAAGGAAGAGACACAACAAATGGTGGAGCAAGAGGTGTCCCCGTAGTACACTATTCTAACGATAGGCCCAAAAATCTACAATAAATGAAAATATCGATCTCTTTGCATAAATGACCAATTGCCAAATCTTATTAGGCAATCTATGTTCCAAGTTTACCTCAATTCAAACCGTAGCCTCACTAAGTCATCTCAAATCAGAGGTGGTCTCATCAATCTTCAAGGGTATCCTTATGGCCGTAGATAAAGCAAATATGGACCTTTGACATATAAATAAACTGGAAGTAAAGGAAAAGAAACCCTTATTGGAATAATTAAAGTCTTATGCTCGGGTCTAAAGTCACATGTCCATTTAATGACCCTCATCGAACACCCATCTACATACTATGAAGGCTTAAGGAAGTGTTTATTGTAATCCTTCTCTTGTGTAAGGTGTATAAGTATGTATGTCGTGTCAATTAACCTTAAGTCGAAGCTACCAAGGAAACTAAACTTGTGAAAAATCTCATTACCATTCTCATTGTCGGCTTGCGATGGGAAAATTTCCTTACAAGTGTATACTTGTAGAGATTAGCAAATATAGCCCCTCCCTCCCAAATTAGTGAAATCAATGGTCAGATCACCCATGTGTGTAAAAGGACTCCTCTGTATCGAACCCAGTAATAGAAGAATTAGTTGGTGCCTATAAGACTGAATCAAATGACCTTTTTGAACTTTTTTCTACGTAAGAAATACTGTGACGACCATAATCTTATAATAGCAAAGTCTTTCAATGTGTGATTGTTGGAGGTCTTGCGAATGGAGATATACTTTGTTTTCCGTATAGCTTCTCATTTCTTGATCTGCTCATACTAGGAATGTCCGTTACCAGAATTGTTTGAAATTTCACAAACTTGGTCATAATGTGATGGGATCCTTGATGGTCAGGTGCATACACTTTATTAGGGTCCAAGTTGTGATGAATTTCTCAATTTTCTTACGATAAAATACTTTCCAAAGTCACTATTCCAACCAAACTAGATGTCGATGACTCTACCCCAAGGGTGTTTGGGTCTTAAAAGTTCATTGGCAATGGTTTCCAAAATTTGATCGAATGAAGATAGAGTATATTGGGATACGTGCCTCACAAATCTCAATGCGAACCATATTGATTTTGTCCCAAATCTATTTTTGTTTGTTGGATTGTTGTATTAGATGTTGATGGGGATGTATTTTCGCTTGTATGGGATGGTGTTGATACGTATAATTTTTACACCTAATTAGGCCATGAATAGTGAATATTTAGGCATCTATTTGAATTGATTACTATTTAATTTGTTTGAGTATCGATTATTGTAGGAAAAAAACCAAATTTGGATGCACTTGGAGTAAAAGAGGTGAAATTGGAGCACGGGGAGTAAATATTCAATAGTTGATTTAAAGACCAAAGTGTAAACATTCAATAGTTGATTTTAACTACATATCAATGAATGAAGAACACGGGAGTAAATTGGACAAGAATGGAAGACAAAGGACTGAAATAGCATGGCAAAAAGAGCCAAATTGACCCTTGAAAAAGTTGTCCCAAAAGTACCAAGCCATGCCCATGCACCAGCATATGCAAGGGTCAATTTTTTGGAAATGGAGGCTAACTTTGCTTAGACATGCGTATGCAAGAAGAAAGCAATGCGCACAAATGGGCTATTTTTCGGTCAGATGAGGCAGTTTCCCTATTCAGTTGAAGCTTTATACAGAGAGGCAATTCATCATTATTTTGGGAAAATGAAGAGGCATGATACAAGATTTCAATATCCAATATTAATTTTTGAGCAAAGAAGAAGAATGTACAATTGGAAAAAAAATCAATAAACCATTGAAGAGATTCAAGCTTTCTCCCCTTTTCTTCATTCATCAATATTCAGGTAATGTTCTATAGAACAATGTGATTTTTTGTGATTTTGTAATGGTAGGCTAAACTTTTAAGTTATTAAGACATTGATGAACCCTGTTATGAAGTTTCAGCGCATGTTTGATCCACATTCTTCCCAAAATTTATTTTTTCAATACTCATTTTCAGCCACACATTCTTCAATAAAATAAAATTACACGCAAATTTAAACAATTTTCTTGTTTTCTAATCGCATATTTTCCATCACATCACATCATAAAATGTATTTTCTTCTTAATAATGTAAAACCCCTATGATTTCATTATTTTGACGCCCAATATGTATTATTTCTTGGATGATTGTTATATGGTTTAATACTTTTCAATTACTTGATTACTAATTAGATTGATGTGTGAATTTCATTGTTATCGAGAGAGACTTTAGGATAGATGCCACATTATAACAATTGTTGTGAGGTCCAATAGAGGATATAAATATATCCTTAGATCTGCTAGTATTTTAATGCTTGCTTTCATGTTAGTATCTTTCATGGAGATATATGAAGCTTATATAAGCTAATAGAATTAATTCTACTCGAGAGATTATTAAACAGTTTAGGATCATTGATCGTCAAGAATGCATACATATTGTCATGATATTGAATTGTATTAAATTGGATAAATAAGGAGGATTCGAGGTCTTAGTAATACTCAACCTAATCTTACAAAGGCCTTCATAATTTGCTCATTAGAATACTTAATTTAATTGGATAAGTTGGCATATAATTGACAATCAAAATTTGACTATTCGATTAGGGTTATAATTAAGAGATCCTAGATTAAATACAGAGTCTCCATGAGATGATACTCTATTCATCACTTTATTACTTATCTAACATACCGCACATTTGCAAAATTTCTTACGACCAGGTGTTTTCCAATGGAATAGGTGGCAGGTTGGGTGCTTATAGAGGTGGCGTCTCCATAGGGTTTATATTATCTTGCCATGATTGTTAACTTCAACGAAAATGCCAAAAGGAATGTCTAGAAATTTACTCTCAATGTCATATCAATGACCCCTGCATCTCCATAATTTTTATACCATTCAAAGCATGATGAAGGAGACCAAAAAAAATACGTTCCAACTTATTATGTTCATCAACTGTAAATGCATATTGAAAACTAGAATTAATATTTACATCACCGCACGTGGGATTTATATCCACATCTTGAAGAAACTCTATCACGTTGATTCAAAGACGTTTCAACATTGTTTGACAAATATGGATGCCCTTCACATTGGCAAAAGAAATCACATCTTTTAGTTTCCCCATCTTTAGCATTAATAAACCGACCTTTACGAATTAAGAACCCAAGACGATTTGCATAATTTTGATAAAACGTGTAAGCATCTTCTTCACTTGAAAACATTGACGAATAAATGGCTCAAAAATATTGTCATCTAAATCATCTTGGATTGTTTCATTCAATTCAAAAATTGACTTTCAAAAGATTTTGGGTACCTATTCACATCAAGAAATTATTTCTTCAAATATTGTATCGGTTTCTTCCTCGTTTGGTAGTTTGTTCAAGTCCCAACATTGTCTTCGACACTAGAATAGGAGTTACTTCTACCACATTATGAAAAAAAGAAAGAGATAAAATGAAGCGAGGTATACGAATGCAAATTTCTTTAAAACAGATTTTGTCACCTGCATTGGTGTTAACAAGATCAAATACATGTTTGTCTCCCAATATTACAACATTTCTTCAAAATCAATATAGCACAATATTAGTTTTATTAGGCGAACTAACGGTTGGCCGTATTCTTCTGGAACGGAAAATATCAAATATTAAATATCGAACACGAAACAAAGACTAATTTGGGAATTATTTTGATAAAATTTGAAGAGAGTATGAATTAGAAATCAATTATTTGAAATTGATTTGGAGTGAAGGAAATTGAACGGGAGGGTCCTACTTGTCGCATCTTTTTCCAAAATTAATTCCAACCATTAGATCACACTATTTTGGTCTAGATTGCACCTTATTTAAAGGTTGTGACTCTTTATTATGTACCTTTTGCACTCGAAGAGTCGCATCTAATTGGCACACTTTTTTGGGACTTTTCTAATTCACCCATTTTAATCCTCGTATTATCTTAAAATTCCAACATTCTCCACGTGAATGAAAGAAGTCGATTCAGAACAAGGAAAACAAAAAATAGTACAATTGAAATATAATACATCAAGATCGGTAGCTTACAACTGGACTCACTTAGCTAATAAGTGAACGCAACGTTTTGAATTGTCGATCGTTATTGTATCGAGGATTTCTACGAAAAACTATGCTCTTAATAGTAAAACATATTTACTAGTAAATTTTGAATCCTTGCATTGGATATCCAATTTCCTACATTGTGAACGTTTTACGTTTAACAAGGTATTCATCATTGTGTAGTTTATCATTTCAAATATTCTTCAAATACCTCAATATTCTAATTTGGAGAAAACATCGCTAGTACTACAAATCCTGAAGTGCATATGAACTTTAGTTGAGAGTGTTATGCAATTAACTATTCTATCCCAAAATTTTGGGTGGAACTTAGAAACTTAATATTTGTCCACTCTTTTCAAGTTCTCGATTAAATTGTTATTTATGTCTATCTATCAGGTAAGCAATTTTATTTTACCTCTAGTCAACATATTAAATGATTAGGAATATCAATGTTGCATGAAAGCCGTGTACTTTCATACAAATACAAAATACGAAAAGTCATCTTTTTACCATTTTCCCGAAGTGTTTTTAAACACTTCTATAGCTTTAAGAAAAATTGTTTATCTTACAATAATAAGGCAAGTCAGATAATATACACATTACATGTAACCAACACGTGTGATCATCTATAATTGATTTAAATTTAAACTAAAACATCTCGCTGCATTAATCTGGCAACTCAAATGGTCCATTTGATCAAAAGCGATAAGCATGACTCATTTTTGAATTGAAAAGTTGTCAAACTTGTCAGATAAATAGACACACTAATAACATTTGCCTAATTAACGCAAAGAGTCACATACCTTCTTTCAAAATCGTCCGTTCCAAGACCAATATAAAAGCACACCACTTCTAAAATAATAGTAGAAGTTTAATCATAATAAAAACCAATCATTTCTTCTCTTATACAGGAACACATCGGAATCCTAAATCAAATTAGGAAATGATTGGCACTACCCACACTAACGATGGGTTCTATCGAAACCAAATTATTTAGGACATTTGTCAAATATACTACCAATTTTACACAAATTTCGACGTGAACATAAAATTGATTGCCTTATCAAAATCCCTACTAATTAATAATAGCATAATGTGAATGCTCCAAACAGCAATCATCACTACAACAAAAGTACCACTTACAATTTGATATTTATATCCAAAGACTAAATGTTAATGTTTTGTACGGTCTCTTGTGATGAGGCATACCATTATTTGAATTATTTCATCGTTTAATATGGATTCTCATGTAAACATGTTATTTTGTTTTTTGTTCTATATGTAGTAAATTCATTTGTTTCTACAATATTTGCCATCAACTCAATTCATGTTCTTAATGGAACCAACTTTAAGGACACAAAAGATAATCGGATCGCTTTTTATTGCATGAATCTATACCTTGTGTTAAGGATTGAACACCTTGCCACTTTTACGGATAAGAGTTCCGCTGATGTAAAGAGATTCGGTTAATTGAGATAATTCAAACCATATGAGTCTTACGATAATGAAGCTTGGAATTCCACAAATATTTAGGGAGCTGTGTCGAATAAGGTAATTACTACCAACGAATTTCATGAAGAAATTGAGAAACATTTTGCAAAAGGCGATGAGGCTGAAACTAGTATGCTTTTGCGAACTTAGTTTCATTAAGGTATAAGGATAAATCAAACATGAGGGAATACATCATGAGGGAATACATCATGGAAATGTCTCATTTTGCTTTAACTAAAGGTACTAAAGTTGGAGCTATATGATGATTTATTTGTGCATTTGGTTTTAATTTTTTTCTTGCATTTCAAGTTGGTTACAACTATCAAAAAAAGAAGTGGTCTCTTAACAAGCTCATTTCTTATTGTGTGCAAGAAGAAGAAATGCTAAAGTAAAATAGGACTAAAAATACTCACTTGGCATTTACCTTTAAGGACAAGTTTAAGAAAAGGAAGAATAAGGAAGCTGCATCTAATCCAGTTCAAAAGAAACAGCAAAAGTCTGAAAAGAATGCATTCTCTAGGTGTTACTTTTGTGAAAAATCCTAGACACATGAAGAGGAATTATACCAAATACCACGCTTGACGTGTAAAGAAATGTACACTTCTCACTTTGGTTTGTTCCGATATTAATTTAGTTTCAGTACACTTGGTAAATTGATTCTGATGCTACTACTCACATAACTATGTCTATGTAGGATTGCCAAAATAACTGAAAGCCAAATGATGCTGAAATATTCATCTATATGGTTATGGTAAATCGGTTGAAGTTGAGACTATAGACACTTTTAGATTATTATTATTTGGATTTGAAAGAGATATTTGTGGTATCCTCTTTTAGAAGAAATTTGATTTCTATTTTTATATTGGACAAATTCGTTATTCTTGTTCATTTGGAAATAATCAGTTTAGTATTTTTTTTTATTCAAATATTGTGAGTACCGATTCTCTATATGTTTATGATAACCAATATTTTCTCAATTTTATTTCCTTCTATAATGAAACATTGCATGTGAATTTACATGGTATTAAACGTAAATTAAAGAATGAGATTCTACTTCATTATGGTATAAGAAATTAAGTCACATCTCCCACAAGAGAATAAAAAAGCTTGTGTTAGATGAAATTCTTGATCTTCTTGATTTTTCAAACTTAAATATTTGTGTTAATTGAATTAAGGAAAAACAGACAAACATAAGGAGATAGTTGCAAATAGGACTTCCGACGTTTTAGAGCTAATACATGCAGATATCTATGGGTCAATCCTTTTGGCTTTTTGAAATGGTCAACAGTCATTTATTATGTTTAAAGACAATTTTTCATGTTATGGTTTCCTATATCTCATTCATGAGAAGTCCTAGTCACTAGATATGTTCAAAGTTTACAAGGCTGAGGTTGAAAATCAACCCAACAAAAGAATTAAACACGTTAAACTTGATCATGGCAGTGAATACTATGACAGTATGACGGATTAGGTGAACAATGTCCAGGGCCTTTTGTTAAAGTCTTAGATAAATGTGAAAACGTCCAATAGCACACTGTGTCAGGATTCCCTAAAATTAATGGTGTTACTAAGAGACAAAACAGAACACTCAAGGACATGATAAGGAGTATGATTAATCATTCCAACTTACCAAAATCTCTCTGTGGAGAAGCACTAAAAACTGCAAGTTACATTCATAATAGAGTTCTAAGTGTAGCAATTGTCAAAACTCCTTATGAGCTTTGGACATACAAGAAGCTTTGTTTGAAGCACTTGCATATCTATAGCTGTCTTGTTGACGCATAAGGCCAAATGAAATGAAATTTACTCCAAAGTCGCTAGTTTCAATTTTATTGGATATTTTGAGAGGTCCAGGAGTTACAAATTTTATGATCCCACTAATTGGTCAATTTTCGAAATGAGAAATGCTAGGTTATTTGAGGACGTGAGTTTGCGGGGGGAGATAAGGTTAGAGATTTTGTATTCAAGGAGTAATATGTAACCATTATTTCTATTGCCATTGACAATGGTCAAGATAACTCACAAATTTGTGTGTCCTCGATTTTGCTTAAGAAGCAATTCTACATCAAGATAATATTCTAAAACCCATTGTTCAACATCAAGAGATTGTTTTAGAAGAACAAACTCTACAACCTCAAGAACAAATGCCAATAAGAAGATGTACTAGAGATACGAGAAAGGCAATTCTAGACGACTTTAGAATCTTTTTCCAAGAATGTGATGATGGCATTGGATTGTAGAAGAAGATCCAATCAACTTTCATCAAGACATGTAAATGACTAATTCTCAAAAGTGGATTGATGTCACGAATGAAAAGATAAATTCCATGAAAGACAATGATATTTGAAAACTCATCCCATTGCCTAAAGATGCGAAGCCCATTGGTTGTAAATGAATATTTAAAACCAAGATGGATTCAAAAGGCGATGTGGAGGATATAAGACTCGTCTTGTTGCAAAGAACTTTACTCAAAAGAAAGATATTGACTTTAAAGAAACTCTCTCTAGTTTCAATGAAATGCTCTTTCTTATGATACATGTAGCACATTTTGATCTTAATCTACATCATTTATTTATGATGAAGACATTTTTTCAATGGTTATATTGACAAGACAATTTATATGGTACAACCGAAAAACTTTGTAATTGGAGACCCAAAGAAGATGGTTTGCAAATGAAAAAAAATCCTTTCATGGTCTTAAACAGGAATCTTGTCAATGGTATTACAAAATTTAAGTAATTATCTCGTTTGATTTTGAAATGTGTATACCACAGGTTTAGTGGGAGTAAGTATATTTTACTAGTATTGTATGTCAATGACATATTGCTTGCTTGATATAGTCTTATTGTAAGAAATTAAGAGATTTCTATCAAAAAAATTTGAAATGAAAGATCTTAATGATGTCTCTTTTGTCTTAGGGATACAAATACACCAGTATCATTTTCGGAGTATTCTTAAATTATCACAAAAGAGCTATATCATAAGTTTTTTTTATAAGGTTAGGCATGTAGGATTGCAAACCAGGTGTGTTGCTAAGGGAGATAAGTTTAGTATCAATCATTGCTCTAAGAATGACCTAAAGAGAAAGAAATATAGAAATTCCCTATGCGTTAGTAGGTGAGAGTTTAGTGTATGCTCAGATTTGTAAACGTTCGGATATAAAATTAATTTCTGGAATGCTAGGCGGATATTTAAGTAATCCTGGGATTGATCATTGGAAGGCAGCAAAGAAGGTTGTGCAGTTTTTATATAGAATAAAGGATTACATGAACACATACAAGAAATGAAACCAATTGAAGATCATTGGAGACATAATAAAGAATTAAAGTTATTGGGTTTTGGACATCTAATATAGTATTTGCCTAATTATGTTTATAGACCATATTTCTTTGGGATATATTTGATGATGTGTCGAGATATATATGAAATTGTCTAATAGGATTATGGTTCTCAATTCATACGTGATTCCTCATTCTATGTGACATCCCATCATCACGAGAATAGAGTGAGAAGTCTTATTGAAGAGGAAGATCAAGAACCTGCAAGCAATCAATCTTCGTTCTTCATTCCCAATGGATCAATGTATGTTCCCCACTTTTAATTCTCTTGGTGATTTGACATGGAGGATTTTGACATTAAAGAAAAGGTTTTGAATATATCAAGAATCTTGGGTTTCAATTTCCAACAATAACTATGTTGCATTTTTTTATATCGTAACAAGTAATACAGTGGACCTTTGAGTCCGAATTATCGTTCCCACGAGGACTATATTTTAGACCTTAATCTAATTTTTCAACTCTTACTTGACAATAGCAAGTAAATATTTATGATGATTGTAATTATTTTTTCTAACTAACTTTTAACTAATTGAAAATATAAAAAAATATTACAAACAACGGATAATTGGAGAAACAAATATGTGATGAATATTAGGGAGTAACAATTTCATCTATTGACCACCTTTATTCTTAATTCAAGATTCATAACCTAATGTAATGTTCGATCGAATTCTTGTATTGTATTCAATTTACCCCTCTCGAGTTCTCATTGAGCCTATTTAACTAATTAAATTTCATATCTCTATGCGAATCAATTTTATTTAAACGAAACACTGGTTTTAAAAATTCAAAATATGACCGCAATAATTAATATAGGTATCTCTACACGTTATACTAATTTACCGAATTTTATTATATGGTCTAAATCTCAAACTCACCTCTCGATTCGTAAGAAATTCACATAATCATCAAATGATTGATCAGATAATTTAATGCATTAAACTCATAATTCACCTCTCGATTCGTAAGAAACTCACATAATCATCAAATTATTCATCAGATAATTTAATGCATTAAACTCATAATAAAAATCAACACATAAATAAATAAATCACATAAATCTTGAATAAAAAAAAATAAAGGATCACAAGTCGATTAAATAGTTTTCCCGAATATAAAAATTAGTTATTCATATTGTAAAAATAAAAATACGTAAAAATGGAAAGATATCACCAAAAATTGACGAAACGTAAAGATTTCTGGTGTTTGCAGTTTTCTTTTCTTTTTCCTTTCTTCTCTCTCTTTCTTTCTTCTTTCTTTTTCTCTTTCTTTCTTCTTTCTCTGCCCTTTTTTTCTTTCTTGTGTTTACTTTTCTTTGTTCTCTTTCCTCTCTCCTTCCTCTTCTTTCTTCTCTTCTTTTTCCTCTTTCTTCTTTTTTTCTTCTTTCATTCTTCATTCTTCTTTCTCTCTCTTTCTCCTCTCCTTCTGTCCATGTATTTGTATCTGTATATATCTAATGATTTCCATCTTTTTCTTTCTAGGTTTAGAGTTATATATCTAGATTTAATTTAATTTGTGCCTCAATTAAAATTTTCAATACAATTCTATCCGTTTAATTCCAACTCATTTAATTTATAATTTATCTACAAGGAAATTATCTTTGAATTTTGCAATTTTTCGCCCATTTTGCATTATTTTCTCAAATTCTTCATTAAACATAAAGTTTTACCTACAAAACACAATATAACATAAAGTAGATAGAATTTAATCACAAAAATAATAAAATATCACGATTTAAGGTCACGAATAAGTGTATTTTATGCACTTATCACATTATTTGCA
>CAIGRP010025335.1:0-23554 GCA_903798385.1 Fraxinus cuspidata | reverse complement strand
TGTCCCTGCGTGCATTGTGTGTATGGATGTTAAGTAGGGATTGAGTACTTGTTTGTAATTTGTGAGTTCCTAGGGTTTTTGTTATGTTACACGTATTTGTTAGGATTTATTAATTGTTTTGGTGTTTTTGTGTTATGTTCACACTGGAATTTCTATACATTCACCAGGAAGCGCGTATTTACTTTTTAGGCTCTTATTATTCAAGAATTATGGACATGAATGACGAAAATACGTGTAACATAACAAAAACCCTAGAAACTCACATATTACTAACAAGTATTTAATCTCTACTTAACATTCATACACACAATGCACGCAGGGACAAAAGTTTTTTTTTTTCGTCATTGAATTTGGGATTAGGGGTTTAGGAGGGTTTTGAAATGGATTAAATAAAATAATAAAGTTTTGTAGAAGAAGATGAAGTGGGGTGGAGTGGAAAATAAAGTTTTAAATGTTTGGAATTATGAGAGGTATATATAAAAAAATGGGTATAATTTGTAAAAGAATAAAAATTTTAGATACTAAAATTATAATTATTACTTTTTAAATTTGGCATTTTTATTGTTTTTAACGGCAAATTTGACAGTTTAGAGTTTTTACAAAAAATTTCAAATAGGGGGTTTTTATGATTTTCAATAAATATGGGGTATATCGCAAACGGAAACGTTTTTATGGGAGTTTTGAGTTTTTCGCACAAATAATTTCAAATAGGGGGTTTTTACGATTTTCAATAGATAAGGGGAATATCACAAACGGAAACGTTTTTACGAGAGTTTTCTGGTATTAATCCGATTTGTAACATGCAAGTGATGGTGACGTTGCAAAACTCCTTTTGGTTAATCACGGCAAGCCTTGGTGCTGCTATACGATTTCATAACTGAATGCTACATTTAATACAGTTGGTGTTCTTCCACACCAATCTAGTTGGACGGATCATCAATAGATTTTCCAAGGAACTTGGTGACATAGATTGCGATGTTCCTAACCTTGTCAACATGTTTCTAAGCCAAATGTCAGCAGTTGCTCTTGGCTTTAGTGCTCATAGGTTTTATTAGCACTATAACTCTTTGGGCTAAATGTCCCTTCTGATCTTATTTCATAGTGACTGGACTTAATATTGCTATTTTTCAAGTATGGATTCGTATTTAGGAAAAATACGTAAATACAATACTTATAGTATACAATATACAATTTCATATTTAACAAACTCATAAAAAAAAGTTTCAGAAATCAGGTGTTAAATATTGATATTGTATATTGTTTTAACAGAAATTTAGAAAATTTATAGTTTAAATTAGGATAATTAATGCTATTTGCGGTCATCTTATGTAACACACATGGGAGATTAGTGATTTGATGCAATAAGATTATTCAAAAACTATAATACAGATTCTCTCACACCTCATTTTTCTCTCCTCCCATTTTCTCTCTTAAAATAAATATGTCTTAACTTGTCCAAAATCTCTTACACCTCACATTTTTTCATTCTCTCTTACCTCTCACTTTTTCTCTCTCTAAAATATATTATTTAATATTGTTTTTTCTCAATTTCCATTTTCTCTCACTTACCACACACTCTCTCCCTCTTTCTATAATCGTGATTTTTTAATAAAAAGTTTGTAATCTATCGTTTAATTAAACAAGTCACAGTCACAATAAAATATAATTTATGATCACAATCACATGTCAATCACAAACCACACAAAATCACAAAAACACAATATTGGGTCACAATTATAAATTTCATTCCAAATTACACGTTTTTTACATCTCAAATTAAAATTAATTTGTCACAATTTAATCGATCGCAAGAACACAAATTGTAGATCATGTTACAAACTTAGTCATATAACACACATTTTTTAGGTCACATTTGTTGTTCTCAAATTACTAATTTTATATATTACAATTATCCCATAATTGGTCGAATAAATCCCGTATACAGGGCAATTGGTCACAATCCATATTCATTCCATCCACTTCACCCCACCACCATCGATGCAACCAAAACATATTGTTGTCACTTTACCACCACCACAGCACTACCAAGTACCACCACGTAGATTCATACTCAAAATGTCGTTGTCGCCTCACCACCACCACGGCGCATATCTGTACTTCCACCACACCACCACCATGTGGATAACATGTTTCTCTATACAAAAACACTGTTGGAAATATTGTTCAAAGTTGATAAAAAAAGGTTGTGAAATAATATGAAATGAAAAACATTTTTGGAGGCCAAATTTTGGTTGGCTCCAGTCACATAGGCCAAGGCAGGAATTTTAATCCTTTCCATGAAGATAACTATACGGTTGCATAGTGCTGAACTATGCGACCGCATAGAAGAATGAAGTGGCCGTTATTTAACCGTTTGATTCAAATTTTGGTGGCTTTTGGAGAGTTTTTTTTTTTTGCACCACTTCGTAGGCATTGTTTCTTTGCTATATATAGGTGGTTTGTGATCAATAAAATCAATTGAAAAACATACAAAAAACTATACCCACATTTTGTGAAACTAAATCATCCCATAACATAGAAATCTATAATTTCTTCTTCATATCCAAAAATTATCTTTAGTGTTCTTGAGTTTTAGAAGATTACATTTATTGCTTGAGTGTTAATCCTTTAAAGGCTTGTTTAAATCCTACAAAACATTTGTCAAAATCCTTCAAGCATCATTTTCAATCCGAGATGAGGCAAATATCGTTTGAGTACAATGATATCTTGTTCAAGCCATCGGTGTTTGTTTTTTACATCCATTTCCTGGTTTGGTGTTTAGTTCGTGGCTTTCATTGGTGATCTTCAATTTTCTTTTTTGGTTCGTTGCTTTGATCTCAATTCCCTTTGGTGGACTTCGTACTATTTACAAACATTCTCAAACTATATTCCTTCGATGGGGAACGAAAGCACGATGGCACACAATCATGTTGATGAATCAAGACCTTGTTCGGTTGGATCGTTTCGATGGCACAAACTTCACAAGATGGCAAGATAAGTTGAAGCTCCTACTAACAGCATTGAAGATCTTTTACATACTTGATCCGAAATTAGCGCCATTACCGGAACGTACAGATGGAAAAACTGATGCGGTAAGGGCCGAAAGACAAAAGCGCCAAGAATATGAACTCATATGTCGCGGTCACATTCTGAATGCATTATTAGACCGATTATAAGATCTCTACACCAATACGACATCGGAAAAGGAAATTTGAAATGCTTTGGAGAGTAAGTACAAAGTCAAAGAAGAGGGCACTAAGAAATTTTTAATCTCGAGGTATTTTGATTTCAAGTTTCTAGAGAATATTCCCCTTCTTCCCCAAATTCATGAATTGCAAGTGCTTGTCAACAAGTTGAAGGTAGTCAAGATTGAGATTTTGGAAACTTTTCTAGTTGGAGCAATGGTTGCTAAACTTCTCGAAACTTAGAAAGGATACTAGAAGAAAATAATGCATAGTTCCGAAAACTATACTTCAGAACAATTACAAAAACATCTTCGAATTGTGGAAGAGTCGAGGGCAAGAGATAAGAATGATAATTCTTATGAGAGCACATCTAAAGCCAATGCCGTGGAGAAGACCGAGCCTTCTACTAAATTCAACAAGAGAAAGTCTTCAATGAACTTTAACAATTCCAAGAAGAAGATCAAAGGTGGTTGTTTCGTGTGTGAAAAATATGGACATTATGTAAAAAAAATGTCGATACCAAAAAAGAAACAACGCCGAAGGAAAAGTGAACTCCATCAAAGAAGATAACATTGTGACCACCATAAGTGAAATCAATGCTATCAAGGGAAAGGTTCCTGGTTGGTGATATGATACGTGTACAATAGTACATGTATCATATGATAAGTCCTTATTCAAGACTTATTGTGAAATTGATGGAGAACAAGAGATTTGGATGAGTAGCGAGGTTCGATCCAAGGTATTTGAAAAAGGAAATGTGGATATCATCTTCACTTCCGACAAATCTGTTATCTTGACAAATGTACTACATGCTCCTGATAAGAATAGAAACTTAGTTGGTGGAAACCTCTTAGAAAAATCGGGCATCAAATGTGTTTATGAATCCGGTAAACTTGTATTATCCCTAAATGAAAAATTTATTAGAAAAGACTATTAATTGTCAAATTTTGAACTGTTGACAAGTCTTTTAATAATAAAATTGATTTTACTTATATTGTTGACTCATTTTCATTGGCATGCTAGATTAGGTCACACAAGTAAAAGTACTATGAAAAAATTATGATGCATATAAATGTAAAACGTGTATAGAATCTAAAATGATTAAGAAGCCTTATCAAAGTGTTAATGTGATTTATAGTATTTTAGAATTAATTCATATTGATATATGTGAATTAAATGACATGTGAACTAGAGGTGGTAATAGGTATTTCATTAATTGTATTGATGTTCACTCTAGATATACATATGTTTATTTGATAAAGCATAAACATGAAGAATTTGATATGTTTAAGATATATAAAAATGAAGTAGAAAATCATCTTAGTAAGAAAATAAAGATTCTAAGAAGTGATAGAGGAGGTGAATACTTTTCTAGTGATTTAATTCAGTTTGTGAACAATAAGACATAGTTCATCAATGTTGTGCACCTAGGACATCTGAACAAAATGGTTTGGCTGAAAGGAAAAAATAGAACTTTAGTTGAAATGATAAATGCCATGTTGATTTATGCTAAGTTGCCATTTAATTTATGGGGTGAAGCATTGTTGAGTGCTTGTAGAATATTAAATAGGATTTCTTCTAAATTTACTAAGGTTTATCCTTACAAATTGTGGAAAAGAAGAAAACCGAATATTGGATATTTCAAAGTATGGGGGTGTCTTGCTTATTGTAAGAACACAAACCCTGACAGGATCAAGTTAGGTCCAAGAGGCATCAAATATGCCTTAGTTGGGTATGCTAGCAATAGCAAATTTTATCGATTGTTGAACTTTGAGTTCAATGTAATTATTGAATCCAAAGATGTAGAGTTCTTTGAGAGTTTACTATCTTCGGATATTGAATTAAGGAAAATTAATAAAAAGTTCTCAATTCTAGTGGAACACAAGATGAAACATCTTCTAAAGATGTGATAAATCTAGTGAAACTCAAAGGAGCAAAAGAACTCGAATTAAGAAGTCTTTAGGATCGGATGGAATTGACTCTCAACTTATTTCTTTTTACTTAGTAGAAGGAAATGAGAAGAATGTTCATTTTGTTCTATAAGTGGAGACCAATTTTAAAACTTATAGAGAAGTCAAGAATTCTCGAGATAGCATTTTTTGGAAAGATACGGTTAAAGATGAAATGGATTCAATAATGTCTAACAATACTTGGGAACTTATCGATTTACCACCCGTATCCAAACCTATTAGATGTAAATGGGTGTTTAGGAGAAAGTATAATATTGATGGTTCTGTTAATACCTTTAAGGCTAGACTAGTAGCTAAAGGTTATCGACAAAAGGAAGGAATATATTATTTTCATACTTACGCACCTATAGTTAGAATAACATCAATTAAGATATTATTAGCATTATTTTCGATATATGACTAGCATATTCATCAAATGGATGTCAAAACGGCATTCTTGAACGGAAATCTTGTTGAGGAGGTTTATATGGAACAACCTGAAGGGTTTGTTCTACCCGAAAATGAACGTAAGGTTTGTAAATTAGTTAAGTCATTATACGGATTGAAATAAGTGCCTAAAAATGGCATGAGAAATTTTACTTAGCTATTATATCATTTGGTTTAAAATATGATAGTGTAGATAAATGTTTATATTCTTGTTGATGACATGTTGATTATGAATAATCACATGGATGGAATAAAAGAAAAAAAGAGGGTTCTATCTTCCACATTCAAGATGAAGGATCTTGGAAAAGTCGATACCATTTTGGGTATCAAAGTTACTAAAACTAGTGGGGGTTATCATTTAAGTCAATCACACTATATCGAGAGTGTGATAGGTAAGTTCAAACATTTGAACATAAATAAAGAATGTAGTACCCCTCTTGATCTAAGTTCAAAATTAATAAAGAATGATGGAAGAGAAATTACTCAACTAAAGTATGCAAGTGCTATTGGGAGTCTTATGTATGTTGTTCAATGCACAAGACCGGATATAGCATTTGCAATTAGTAAACTTAATATGCTTTCTAGTAATTCGAGCAATGATCATTGGAAGGCCATTGGAAGAGTTCTTGGATATTTAAAGAAAAACAAGAACTTAGGTCTACAATACACTAAATTCCCCACTATATTGGAAGGATTTACAGATGTTAGTAGGATATCTAGCACGGGTGAAAGTAAATCCACTTCTGGTTAGGTGTATACTCTTGGAGGTGGTGTTGTTTATTGGAAATCAAAGATACAAACATGTATAATACACTCAACTATAGAATCTGAATTTGTAGTATTATTAGAAATCGGGAAAGAAGATGAGTGGCTTAAAGATCAACACTATAACATACCTTTAGGACCGAAGATTACATTTTCAATATCTATCATGTGTGATAGTCAAGCCACACTAGCAAAAGCATACAATGAGGTATATATAATGGAAAGTCTACACATATGAGTTTAAGACATGATTACATAAGGAAATTAATCAAGAGTGGAATAATTTCCCTAAATTATGTTAAGTTAATAGAGAATTTAGCAGATCCATTAAATAAACCTCTAAATATAGATTTAGTGACATTTACTTCGAATAGAATAGGATTGAAACTCTTGAACTAAAAGGTTCATCAATGATAGCAACCCATCGTCATTACTCAACAAGTAATCCACAAGTTCAAAGGGTAACAAGAAGTTATTTGATAGATGGATAGTTTCAGCATTATGTAATCCGCAATAACCCTATTCTAATTAAATAATGTTGGTTGTTATTGAATTGAGGGTTGAGTTTTAAGCTCTTAATGAAGTTCAGTATTGAGTACAAGTATCTCTAAAAAGTAAAAAAATATTGGAAGAACTTTACCTAGATAAACTTCGAAGTGGTACCGCCTCAATAGAGAGTTGGAGTTTCTCTCTTTAAAGTTTGTTGAAAATGATGAGTGCAAGGTCATAATAGTGCTAATCGAGATTGAGAAACTTGAGGACACGTGATAATTATGTGTGTGTTTTTACCGGTATTGTCATACGAAATCATTGGTTTAAAGCGTTCATGCTACCTTTAATTTTGACTTTACTTTGTTTGAATTACACTATGATTAGATTCAAATCGAAAGATATATAATCCTTACGCATAAGTATTGTATATTTTGAATATGAGATTTTATTCAATTTTGAACAAGTGGAGGATTGTTGGAAACATTGTTCAAAGTTGATAAAAAAAATTGTGGAATAATATGTAATGAAAAACATTCTTGGAGGCCAAATTTTGGCATATGCGACCACATAGGCCAAACTTGGCTCCAGTCGCTTAGGCCAAGGCAGGGACATGAAGATAACTATGCGGTCGCATAGTGTTGAACTATGAGGCCGCGTAGAAGAATAAAGTGTTCGTTATTTGACCGTTTGATTCAAATTTTAATGGCTTTTGGAGAGTTTTTTTGGCATCACTTCGTATGGCATTGTTTCTAGGCTATATATAGGTGGTTTGTGATCAATAAAATCAATTGAAAAACATACAAAAAACTATAGCGACATTTTGTGAAAACAAATCATTTCAAAACATAGAAATCTATACTTTCTTCTTCATATCCAAAAAAAAATATAGTTCATTATCTAATGGATCTTTCCGTTCTAATACTCTATCCGAGAGTTATCTCACGATTTCGATAGCCATACTAGTGATTTGGAGGAGATCTCTCGAAAAGTATTTAGTGCCCACCAAAGAAGAGTTCGACCCAATGCTTTATTTCTGTCCTAGTTGATCCTGACTTTCATTTTTTTTTAAGGAACAAAATAGGAAATTCTCATTTTAGTGTTCTTGAGTTTTAGAGGACTACACTTATTGCTTGAGTGTTAATTCATTAAAGACTTGTTTAAATCCTGCAAACTATTTACCAAAATCCTTCCAGCATCATTTTCAATCCGAGAAGAGGCAAATATAGTTTGAGGACAACGATATCATATTCAAGCCATCGGTGTTTGTTTTTAACATCAATTTCCTGGTTTGGTGTTTGGTTCGTGGCTCTCATTTGTAATCTTCAATTTTCTGTTTTGGTTCGTTGCTTTGATTTTCATTCTCTTTGGTGGACTTCATATTATTTACAAACAACCACATGGTTCCACCTTCGACAACCACAACTACTACCGTCGGAGCACTTGCCACTAATCCTCCATCCATTGTTGTCGCACCCGGTAGCATTGATTGCAAGATCTGTTGCTGAAATGTGTGAGGAATCTAGAGAGGGCGAGAGTGAGAGTGAGAGTGAGAGTAGAGTGAGAGGTATTCTGCTTTTCAAATTAGAGAGAGAATTTTGTAGATGGAGATATGAGATAGAGATGTAGAGGGAGGATTTTTTTAGAGGGTTAAAGGACATTTACGTGTGGATGTGATGGATAGATGAGAAAGAGAGAAATTTGATTGGACAAATAAATAGCATGAAATGCAATCTGACTGATCTTCCATATAAAATAAATCAATTAATATCTTCATTCCCATTATTAATTAGTTCAGTTGGCGTGGAGGGAGGGGGTAGGTATGATTGTAGCAGGGTGTATAATATATTTTTAAATTAAAAAAAAAAAAAGTAATTATAAAGAACTTTCTTAATGATTAGTAGTCATAATTTATTTTTAAAAAAATTAAAATTTTCCTGTGAATTAAAGGTAACCATACTAAGTAAATGTAAATTGCGAATATGACTATAATCAATAAAACTAATACCTCAAAAATCATTAAATATTCTATGGAAATGTGTATTGAATCAAACTTGTAAGGATTAAAAATTTGAAGAATATGACCACTTAGAATCTGGGAGAATTAATTTTAAATTTTGATAATTTTTTCCTTGTCCAATTATTAAGTGAAAAAAATGCAAATTCCAATAAATACCAAACTGATTTCCAGACTCGTAACTCCTACATAAATTACTTACAAGTGAAAATGTGGCATTAAAATTTTTCGTTTCTTCAAAACTAACATTCGCACACTGTACAATTGTAAAAATAAAGAGAAAAATATGTCCATAATCAATGAATATCATAAAGACAAAATATACAAAATTCAAGTTGAGCAAACAAAGAAAAATTTTGTATTGAATTGAATAACTGGATGCAAGTAAATTTCGACTAAAAAATAGAATATTTGTAGAAAATAAATCCAAAGCTAATTATCCAATATAATAAATCTTCACATAATTTACACAGCCGAAAAGTTCATCATAATAAAAAATTACAATAAAAAATCAAATGATTGATTGTTGTGCCCCATAAAAAAAAAAAGGATTGGCCATAATTCCGGTCAGAATAGACCATATTTAGATTTCATATCATCGTAAGAATAATATAATTTTGATTATTAAATCGATAATTAGTCACTAATATATTACACATTAACAATTACTTAGAGAAAGTAAGATATGAAAGAAAACAATTTATAAAGACATGCCCAAGACGTGGTATGTGAGTGATGGATTACAAATGACAAATTCATAATTGAGATTTGAAGAGTAAGCGAGTTCTCATATAGCTTTTCTCATTAATTTCCTTTCTTTGGTTTAGAGCTCTTATCAAAAAAATATCAATTCAAAGCAAAATATTTATATTAAAGACAATGAAATATGCTATAATTATATATTTGATTAATAAAAGATTTAAAGATTTCAATTATGGATTGAATTTATTATTTTAATTAAAAAAATTTAAGAATGCAATATTATTTTTAATATGTAATATTAGGTTTGAAAAAATTTAATTGTGTAATTAATTTTATTTTTTAATAAATTCTATATATTAATACTAATCGACTTAATAAAATATGCAATTTCAAGTTAACTATATATATGTAGTATTATTATAATTTCTTTTATTGTATATAATTATGTTTTTATTAATTGTGTATAAATAATTAGTAATAATTGTGTTTAGTGAAAATTAATTGACTTAATTTCTGAAAAGTAATAATAAATATTAATAATCTTATTTGGATAAATTGAATGATAAGGGTATTGCTCACCGTGAATAAAAAATTCTATAAAAATAAAATGCAATGTTTTATCACCTATTCAAACTTGGGTTATTAAAAACTGGCTTTTTGTCTCATAATTTATCAAATTAAAGTAAACTAATTGTGACTAAAGAGTTTATGGGTTATTAGAAATTGACTTTTCATCTAATACTCGACAAGTTATAAATGTCAGTTGACGAGGAGATTTTTTTTAACTATTATGTTTTATTTTCAATGGAATCTTTTAGGAATGCAATATTCTTTTAATATGTAATATTAAAAAATTTAATTGTATATAATTTATTATTTTTATAAATTCTATAAATTAATATTAATTGACCTAATAGTTTATTCCACTTCATGTTAATTATATATGTAGTATTGTTATAATTTTTATTTTATTTTTATATAAGTTTTCGTTAATTATATACTGATAATTAGTAATAATAGTGTTTAGTGGAAATTAATTGATTCAATTTTAAAAAATAAATAACATTAATTTTAATAATAATTGTATTTAGTTTAAATAAATTTAATTTTAAGGGTATTGTTAACCATAAACATAAAAATGTAAGGATAAAATGGAAAATTGAAGATATAACAATAAATATATTGTACCTATAACTAAATATGTAAGGATAAAATTGGAAATCAAAAGTTTATCCTCAATCCCTCTTAATATAGAGTGGTTATATTACAACTACAATAAGTATTTGATAGTCAATAATTTTCTATTTGTTATTCACTCATATATTTATTCATTCCATCACTATTATTGGTACGCAACAAAAATATATTATATTTATTTTAGGTGAACAAGCAAACAAAATAGATAAATAAGAAATCGAAACAAAACAATATAGAAAAGAACGAAATTCCAAGAAAAAAATTGCAAATCGACATGAAGAATAATTATACACAACACAGAATTCAATTATCTATTGACCAAGAAACAATAAATCTCTCTTTGGCCTCGTCTCTCTTACGGGTCTTCCATTTTGATGTTCATCAAGTTAAGATTTGATGCAAACCACAAAGATTATTTCTCTCTTTCTTGATTTAGGATTTCTTGAATTCTCCGCCAATTCTAGGTTGAAATAAAACGTTGAAGGAATACTTGATAAGTAAAAAATTCAGGAAAAATTACACAGAAGCATTAGGAAGAAGGTACAGATTTGTAATCCCATCTTTTCGTTTCTGATCATGGTTGATTTATGATGATGTGTTCATTTTCAGGATTTAATGCCATTGGGGATTCTGGATTTGTGGTTATTTATATATTGAGTTTGTTTTGGATAATATTACCATCACAATTATTTTTTTTCATTTTTATATTTTATTGAATTAGGGTATAATTGTAAATTTATCGTAGTATATTTATTGAAAGGGGTAATTGGCACATGTCGTCTCCACATTTCACTGTTATTGAGAAAAATGTCATTACCTTTCATGTTTTGGTATTTTCACACGTATTACTATCTTTTATTGCTCAAAAGATCATTTTTATCAATTTTCTCAATTAAAATTGTGAAATGACGAATTTACCCTTCCATTTAAATAAAGTAAATGGAAAAAGAAAAAACTAATTGGGACCATAGTCCCAATTTTTTTTTAACAAAGCGCAAATGAATCACAAATAAATTATTAAAATGATAATTAGCACATAATGTCCATACCTTTCACTATTATTGCAAAAAACATCCATACCTTTTATTTTTTCGGCATTTCACCCTGAATTACACATTATTACGCAAACCATCATTTCTATCCATTTTCATCCAATTTTTCAATAAAAAACTGTGAAATGACGAATATATCATTCTATTTAAATAAATAAAAAACTAAAGAATTAATTGCAACAAATGTCCCAATTTTTTATAAAAAAAAAGTGCAAACGAGTTCCAATTAAATTTATTTAAAAACTAAAAAAAAATTAAAAAGTGAAAACGAGTCCCAAATAAATTATCAAAGAATTAGAAATAAAAAAATATTTTTTATTTAAATATGAAGGTATATTCATTATTTCACAGCTCTTTATTGAAAAATTGTATGAATATGGATAAAAATGATAGTTTTCACAATTAAATGTGTTATTAATGGTAAAAATGCCAAAAAAATGAAAGACATTGACTTTTTCGCATTAACGATGAAAGATATGGACAATTTGTACTAATTATATTTTTAATAATTTATTTGGAACCCATTTGCACTTAAAAGAATTGGGATTATGGTTGCAATTAATTTTTTGTTTTTGTTTTATTTAAAGAGAATGGTATAATTGTCATCTCACAATTTTAATTGAGAAAATAGATGAAAGTGACATTTTGTGCAATTAAACTTGAAACAAGGGTGAAAATACCAAAAAATGAAATGTATGGACGTTTTCCACAATAACAATGAAAGATGGGAACGTTATGTGTTAATTACCCTTTATTAAAAATATATTTTAATTGTGGTGTGATTATAATGTGGTGTAGTAAATACCTTTTATATATTATACATGTAGATTAATTACTCAGTGGCAGAGCAAAAGTCTCAGGCGAGCCAGTTTTGTTGAATATGATACTTTAGAAAAACTTCTTCAAAAGAGGAGGAGGTGCTTTCTATAAAAGGGTTTAAACTATGGGGTTGCAATTCATGCTCAGTACCGGTGCAGTTAACTATTAAGAAAGATCGAAGACAAGAACAAGTTCAAAATGGGCGGGTGTGCACATCAGTGAGCAAATGAGATGGCGATTATCTTCTCGTTGGAATGCCACTACACAGTTTGTCGAAGTTTTTGGAGGGTAGACTTGACAATATGATCAATGAGACTCTAGATCAACTGAGGTTTCAAGAGATAATTGGTGGTTAGCTCGCCACAGAAACATTGAAGGTGATATTTAAATTTTCTATGCGAAACTATTTGATTGCTATAATTCAATATCGTCTTGCATTTCTTCCCTTCATTACTGATATCCGTTGTACGTTGGTTTATTGTAGAATATGCCTTATCGAACATACAGATATAAGCTGGGCAAAAAGTGTTTTTAAGTCGCGGAGTGTAATTATTGCAATTGTACGGAGTCCATACGCTTATCGACCTCCAAAGGATAATTTAGAAATTTCACATTTATAATTTCGATTTTACCTTGATTTTTGGATAAATCGGGAGGATCATTAGGATTTAATATATAGAGCATTTCCTGTAAAATTTTACTACTTCATTGAAAGAGTGAAAAACATTTGTTAAAATGCGTTTATTCATTATCTTTATTCCATTGAAAGGATTTTCCTTTTATGTTCTAATGAAGAAGTATCTGATTTGGCTGTGAGGCAGATGGGTGTTGGACGAATTGCTACTATAATTAGTGAGAATGATGGGATTTTTAATGAAATTCGTTAAATATGGTGTGAATGACTGGAGAATAAGGATTCTGCCAATGAGAAAAAATGCCCATGATTGATGTTATGCAGTTGGGGTACTTCTAGGATTCCGCTAAACTTGTGTCGAAAATCGTTGAGAAGAAAATTAAGAATATCGGTGGTGCTGTTTTACTCATTGCTTAGGCTTTATGGTATTTCTTTCTTTCTTTTTTTTTTTTGGGGAAATGTATTGAATTTTTAGGCGCTTCGAAATTTTGGATGTGGATTTTGTAAGAATATTGTTACATTTTGGAGTACAATTAATAATAATTATTGGAGTTGTTTGATAATGTTATCTTCTATCTTGTTTTTTGATTGATTTGTGCAAATTATTGTACAAATAAGAAAAATGCAAAATTTAATAAAATATAAAATGACATATGCCAACAGTAAAAAAATGTTGCAAAAAATAATAATATAAACATAGACAACAAGTAAAAAACGTAGTAAAAAAATTATTAACAACAATAAAAAAAAACATTGCAAAAAGATTATTAGCAACGCTAAAAAAATGTTGCAAAAAGGTTATTAGCAACATTCAAAAAACGTTGCAAAAAGATTATTAGAAACATTCAAAAAAAAGTTTCAAAAAAGTTATTAGCAACGTTTTTAGCAACATTCAAAAAACTGTGTGCTCTCACTGGCGACGAGGAGAGTGGAGAGGAGAAGGGTAATAATGTTGAAGTCGGAGAAGATAGTTCAAACGAGAGAAAGAAAACTGCTCGTGGGATAAATTTATATGGATTGGGTCATGTTTGGTGTCGGGGAGAGTGGGGAAAAAATGTTACATAAGACAAAAATAGCCTTCCATTTTGAAATAAAAAAGGTATTCTTGTTCACTTAACAGCAAATTTGGATGAAAACAGTGAGAATGATGTTTTATGCAATTAAATGTGTAATTAATGGTAAAAATGCTAAAAATGAAAGATAAAAACGTTTTGCATAATAACAGTTAAATGTAGAGGCGTTTTGTGCTATTTATCCATTTGTTTTTGCAATTTTAGAGAGTGTTTGGCGGAGATTAAAATTAGATTTTTAGTAAATTTTTATAAAAGTTTTTGAAATGTATGGTTGAAATGCTGTGGGACCCATGAAAGATGTGATTGATATTGATTGTTTGACTCTGACTTGAATTAAAATCAAATTTTAAACCGGACCAAACATGGGCTTATTACTCATTCTATTTCTCAACAGCTAGATATGAATATGACTAGTATATAGGCGCACCCAGCTTTCTCTTACCATTTGGTTTCAATTTTTTTTGTGATTTATAGTCGTAGAATCAAACTCATTCTTGTTTTTAGCTTCTGTGGCACTAAGAATATCATAAAAACAGAAGCATGTTTTGAATTTATTTAGCAGATCCATATTGATGGTTTTCTTTCAGGTCTTGATGACCAGGTTAGGTTGGCACAGAATGGGTTCTGCCAGCTAGAAAATGGTTATGAAGATGCAAGATTTATGATATTCAGTCCTTTGTCGTGTCCGTCCCCAACATCCTCCCGTGCCTTTTTATATTTCATATTTGGCAACAGAAACTCTTGCCTAGTAATGCAAAGCCAAGGAGGCCATCAAAAAGACACTGAGCATTATTGTAAACTTAAAATGTTTCGGGTTTACTTTTAAGTAAATAATATTTTACCAATCAATTTTGAATATAGACTACTTGTTCTAATAATAAATAAGAGTTTTTTTTTTTTCCGATCCAAAAAAAAAAAATTAAGAGTTCTTTGAAAAATAAGTAGCTTTTATTATTTATAAGAAAAGTAACTTCAACAGATATGTTTGTTTTCGTGAATTTTCGACCACCATAGAACAAAACAACCTCCATAGCACAACTCCTACTCATGTTTTTCATTGAGAAATCTCTAAACAAGAGATAGGACAAGATGGCAGTGATATGGATGCTAACCATCACGAAGTGCAATACCCTAGCCTAAGGGTAGATTTATATTCGTGACAGCGGGGTCACCTGCTTCCACACTAAATTTTAAATCTAAGATTTTATACAATATTTTTCAAGATTTTGCACAATTTTCAAATAATTTCTTAATAGTTTTCAATTTTGCTTTCACAATTAATATTCTTTTGAAAATTGCCTCCACAGTTCTACAATCCTAGCTCCACCCTTGCCCTGCATTAGTCTCATGTTGGGATAACTTCTCCATCTGCTTTTTGTGGAAGAGTTTACTGAATAAGTCACATTAGACCTAAAGAGTAAGCAACTTCTTAGTTTTGAAAAATAACTTTCGACTTTTCAAAAGTCCTACAAAACGAATCCTTAACGGTTGAGATATTTGAGAATCCATTCTAGAAGCCTGTTCAAATCTACGAGCTAATGGGAAGAAAATGGATAATCCTATTTGTAGTGTGCGTGCCTGGAGTACTAACTATTAAAGTCGACATGGATAAACTTAAGTTTTCAATCTAGCAAAAAAGCCTACAGTCATGGACATTTTCACACATCAACTAAATCATTTTGCACCATTTTCAATCTACAACAAAGGATGCATCTAGTACCTACTTTGTGTTTATGTTTCTAAAGAAACTAACCGCTTTAAATCAAGTTGCAGGTTGCAAGTAGTCATGTCCCACTATTGAGGCACTTCTAAGAATGACCTCAAAGCTCTGAGCATAAGCATTTGAATACACCATTAAAGCTTGAAACACATTGGGAAGGCTTGTTCGTAGGTTGTTCAGAATCATGGTTTGGGTCGTTTGGACAGATTTACAGTACCTGGCCTTCTCTTCATCCACTATTCTCTTTAGGGCATTGAGTTTAGCGCGCCTAGTTGGTAACTGGTTCTTCGAGGTCAAGGCAGAAATTGTATCTTCAGTAGAGAGGCTGCCCTCGAACTTCATTTCCACTTCTGAAAGAGAAGTAAGTTTCCTTTCCAATTTTCTTCCTAGCTTATCAGATCTTTTACGCAGATTGATTTCCACGTGCTGCTGCAAGACTATTGAGTGAACAGCTGATAATAGACTCTTAATGGCCTCCGATACCATCTGAAGACAAGATGAGAACAACAGTTTTCATGTCAATTTATTGTGTCATGAGATTATTATACACAACAAATTATTAATCACAATTAGTTTCTTATGGAATGGAGTAATAAATGTTCAAAATTTCCAAATGGTGGTGTGTCAAGCACATGGGGAAGACGCACTATACTCCATTCACACACCAGATACAAACTCCATTTTCTAGTGAGATCGGCAAGCAGAAGGTTCCATTCTCAGGGGCATATTACGTAGGATCACCATCAATCTACAGTTCTTATTTGTAAGAGTCGCCTCATACGGTTCCAGTTTCTCCCTATTGAAGATAATTTAAATAAATAAAACTGTCACTTCTCCAAGGTCTTAAGATTTTAGATGAGGTTACAACATAGTATCAAAGTAGGCAGAGGTCCTCGGTTCAAATCTCACAGTACCCATTTATTAAAAAATTGCTTAGGTCTTTTGATTGAAAAATTAATCTGGCTACACGTAAGAGATCAAAGATAACTTCAATAAATAAATTTGTCACCTTGCTTACAACTTACACTTTTAGATGAGGTGCTTCAAGGGGTGAGGAGGAAGAAAATGAAGGTAAAACCTCATTTTGAGAAGCTTATAATAGCTGAGCCATTAAAAAATTTGATGATCTTCAAGGGAAAATGAAATTGAAGAAAACAAACAGAGGCACCTTATCAGGTAATTTATCAAGTGCAAGCAGCCATTCTTCAGCGAGGGCATGAGCATGCACCAATGATGAGTTACCACATCTGTCAACATCTTTAAGGCAGTCAGTCCGTTCAATCCATTTGCAGAGAGCTCTTACATATTCTTGCTGATATTTTATGAGTTTGCAGAAACTGCTGTGCCAAGAAGTCACTTCTGTTTTTAGCTGAGCTGCAGCCTGCCGATGGTATTCACTACTAAATTCTATGTTTTGCTGATTTGCTAAATGGTTCAGCTGCAGAGATATATGATTCTGGACTTGATGGCAGTTGTACAGAGTTTGCCACAAATGCATCAATCTGAAAAAAACAGAGTTATTGTAGGGCACAATAGGAAACCGTGCTTTTTTAGAATCCTAGGCAATACTAGCTGAGATAATGGAGGTATTCTCCATAAAAGCTATTGCAACCGGGTTCAGTTTCATATATGTGAGCCTTTCAAATTGATTCTTCGCCATTTTAATTTCTCCTGTTTTTATTGAACCCTAAAGAGGCTCCGGATAATAAGAGCGACGCTGCTTAGTAGAGAAAGTCAGAGGAGGGAGGGTTTGACCAAATCTAACATGACAAGATGCAGTTGTTAAGTATACAGCTTTCTTTAAATCTTTGAGTATATCTAGCAACGAACTGAACCAAATAGCAAATGATTCATGTAATTATCTATCAACTTCATCTAAAGTGGAAATCAAACGCCCAACCTAGCTTTCTCTTAATTCCTCTTCCTAATTATAAATGGGATAACAATGAAGAACATATCCATTAAAACTTATTTCAAGCTATCAAGGGTTGTGATCTGATCTCAGCAATTCACTCAATTATCAATGTAAATAGTATAAGACTTATATGAAGGTAGGATTTTATAATTTCAGTGACTTTACCCAGAAGATAGTGCAATCAGCTGAGGGTGGAGCTCCTCGTTTATTAGCTTTAATATGGTTGAGTGAGACTGACTGATTGATTGTTGCAGAGATAAGATGTAAGACTGCAAACTTTCAACTGCTGAACGAGTTTTTCCAGATTTAGCCAAATCGTGCTCGTTCTCTTGTTTATCTAGAGATGAAGATTTTCTATGGTGCTCCACCTTGGCATTCTCTTCCTCCTACAAGATATCATAACTTAGGTCAAAGAAAGAACCATAAAACTTCTACACAAAAAAATGGTTATCAAAAGAATCCCAAAAAGAAGCGTGATATGATCTCTTTGTCAAACTCTAGACTATATGTATGTGGTGCAAACCTACTCCAATTTTCTTCATTCAACGATCATATTTCTCCTAATTTTTAGATTAATGTAAGAGCCAATTTAAGACGGAGTCAACATGAAATGGACATATTAATCTAAAAAATTATAGCCTCTTATCTCTTTTAATTTATACTCAACCAGAGAACAGTCACCATGCATAAGAGATACAGTCCAAATTAGCATAACAGAATAGAAGTTACAGTATTATTTGGCTGTGGAGTATTTACATAATTTAGAAAACAATAATCACCTTGACTGCCTTGTAGAGCTTCTGCTCCTCCACATAAAGTTTTTGGAGGGTGATACAATGAGCTCCAGGCTTACACGGCTCACCAGAGACATAGACCTCTCCAGTGTCTCTTGTAGAGCGAAATGATTTAGTATACCAACTCCATGCCAGGGAGCTAAAGACTTTTGCTGAACTGCTTCTGTTCCCTGAAAATGTTGCACTTAGTGTGAGCTCCAGTTAAGTTTATGGCTATAGTGTTTGGTGTATTGAAAGTGTAAGCATTGAGCAAATCCGTGTGTGGCGTACATGTGCATACATGTAGAACAGGTTGCACAACAAAATTAAAAGTTGAAAGCAAAATCGTATTACCAATTAATAAACATGACATAGATCCAGAAATAAAATAAAGTGAGCAGAATTTGACTAGCTTTAATTGATTATTGCACTTATCAAATCTTACCCTCCTCCCCCAGCACACAAGATAAGACTGAGTCAGCATTCTTTAGTTTGAGATATTCGGATGGAACAGAATGTGGAATACAGCTTGGTCTTTAGGGGAAATTGGTAGATATTGGCACTATAGACAGAAGATCATCTAAAAAGCAAAATATGTTTACGTGCCTGTTATGAGCAACCACACATAACGATCTTTTCTCATCTCTCCTAGTTGCAATTTTTTACTAAATCAATTATCTCAAACCCCAACATAACCTTATCCAGGAATATATTTTAAGAACAGAGGGATAAACAAATAGAGGCAAAACTAGCAAGTACAAGACGTAAAGAAATGTTAAAAAATGAGGATGCACCGTGCACTGATAAAAATTTCCATTGCATTGGGCTTCGCTTCAATAACTGATAGCAGTTGATATTTAGACCAAATTTTTAGTCAGAAGAAGTTACTGATATTCCAGGAAATACTAATCGAAGTGATTTGATGAAATGTCTCTGTGACACACACAACGTTGGGGAGCTCGTAATCTCTCATCAGCCAACCAAAAGAAGAATCCCATCAACAAATGCTTAAAGGGAAGGAAGGACGAAACTTTTTTAGTGCCAGGAAACATGCACACAGCACACAAATGAGAAAATACAACAGTGCCATAATGATAATGGGCCAACAATATCATACATGGTACTGAAATAGATTTCAGGAATTGGCTATGTCCATCTTGATTGGCCCTTCACCAGTTATCCATAGGCCAAGTAATTCTGTATATTGCAACATTTTCCAGTTTGATCAAATAGAAGAAATGACTGTTGTTCTTTCTGGAAGAATCGATAGGCAAGGATGAAAAATTACTAATTCAACTACACAAGGGTCCCTTGAAATTTAAAGAAGAAAATATGTGATAAACTAGAAGGTTGAAGATGGTAGGCAAGAATAGAAGACATGAGACACCAAAGAAAAATGATTGATGAAAGACCACAGCAAAGTCTCTGATGAGTCCAATCAAAGAAATAGAATATGCTCTATCCAAGGTAAGTGTAGTCTTTTTTTCTTTTCTTTTTTTAAAGCAAAACACCAACACAACCTTAGTAGGTTTTTAGGCTCCATCAAGTGTAGTCTTGAGTCTTAAGAATTGCACGTCTACAAAGAATAATTACATTAAGTGCATGTTCAGCATGCAACAGTAAACAAGGCTGGACAAGATCGTAGCTTCGGTCTATTCTTTATATTGTCCAATAGTATCTAATCCTCCCAAATATACACAGCACCAAATGGAGTAACATGAATGTGACTTTTGTTTAAATTAGTAGGGAAGAAGAATTACTCTTGTTTTCTTTTACACTACGAAAAAGGAATACGTCGCCCATACTGATATCTACAAAAACAGCTATATCCTTCACTCCACCTGCTGCTTTCACAAAGTATTCATCCAAGTCCTTAGCAATATTGGTCAAGGTCTTATTCCGCCAAACAACCATAGCCTTATCTGCAGTACCCTTTGAATTCCAGCTCGTCATTGATGAATCGTCATCAACCAGTTCAACAGTCTGCTGCCTCCTGGGATGCATAACAACATTGCCAGTGGTAACAACATCCTCCTCATCATCTTCTTCCACAAATTCAGTATTTGCCTCTTCCCAATTTTCCTCCTCAACCTGCTCCACATTGTCACAATTTTTATCACATTCAAACATTGAAGAAGCAAATGGATCCCAATATTCCCACGTAGAGTTAGGAACTGGAGGTGGTGGTGCGGTGTGACTACTCTCATCATCAACTTCTTCTATTTCTCCATGTGCAACTTGAACCTTCAGGTGTTTATCCTCAAACTTTCTCAAATCGGGGCTGAAAGCAGGCGGAGATGGAGGAGAATGTGGCAAATGGCTCGGAGAGGAAGGAGGCAATGCAGGGATAGAAGTGGGCTCCTCAAGTTCCAGTGACTCAGATTCAGTAAACTGCCTAAGGGTAACTCCAGTATTTTTCAACGATCTCAGGTATGCCAACTGAGCATTAGCAAATTCTTCTCGATATCTTAACAACTTTTTCATCAGCATCTTCCTCTCCTTGCAAATTCTCACCCTCTCTTCTTCATCAATTCTTGATGCAAAACAACCCATCTCTCCAAATTTAAAGATGGTAAATAAAATATCAAAGCAGCCGTATTTGGTACAATTCTACAACTCCAAGTCTTCAACATCCATGGTAAAAAATAATAGATTGTAACATATTCTCCATATCTCCATGAAACTATTGCAAATCATTCATCGTCTTAATAAACAAAGTACTCTTCTAATCAAACATAAATGAATGTACGATCCATGTACCACAAACGCCCCCCATAGCACCTCGAAAATGGCTTGTGAAACTCATATAAACTTCATCAAAGGTGTACATTCATTATATTAAAAATCCAGCAACCAAGAAGAATACTGAAGTAAACATATCTTTCAGCTCAAAATCTGCAAAATTTACAAACCCAACAAAAATCTGTCAAGAAAATCCTCCAAATTGTTTCAACTTTCCCTAAAATTCTCCAGATTCATAAAACAAAACACCATTTGCTAAAATCACTTCGCGATCGTAATCGCAACATGCATTGCCATTTAATGACCTCAATAAACAAAATTTTACCACTGAAGCAAAGAAGAACGTTACCGAAACCTTCACTGTCTCAAAACCAAAGAATGACGCTTCCTTCTTTTGTTTTTTTTCCTTTTGCTAACAAAATCTTCAAAAATCCAATATTTTTGGCAGAACGAGTACCAGAGTTCGCCAATAATATTATTATTTCTTTTGTCCTATAATAAAACAAGTACTGACACCGAAGCTGTCAATAAATCAAAAACAGAGTCTAGAGGTTTATCTGGGCAAACTATTAAAATCTAAATTTTAATTTAAAATAAAGTTAATAATTAATTTTAATTATATCATTTTTTTAATCAAAATTTGTGAAAAAAATTAATTTTAATTTCCACCGAAAAGAAGAGTCACCATATTCATATAAAATAAGAAAAAATAGGTACTTTACTCAAGCGGGGTTCCTCTTTCCAGTTTCCTTGCAAGAGAAAGAGAGAACATCGAGAAAATACAGGAGAAAGGGAAAGTGAGGGAAACAGAGATGAAGACTCGATTCCGAAGTAATAAGCATCCCAATCACAGGAAGAAAGAGTTTTCTTTTCTTTTTTCTTTTTTTTTTTCTTTCTTTCAGTAGCCATTGATTTAGCAGAAATTGCATTGTCAATAAAAATAAATAAATGGAATCCAATCAATAAAAAAAATGACAGCAAACTTTAAGTTCTTTTTAACATTGATTTTTTTTAAAACGCTTTTTTCTCATAATTATTTATAATCTCACGTCATTTTTCATGTTTTAAAAAAAATTAACTATGCATTTTCCAAAAAAATGTAGACAACAATTAGCTGAGTGGAAGTTATATTTTGATGGAATGAATAAACCTTGAACATTGGGACGAATGATAATTTAATTGGTAACTTGGATCATAATGGAAAATTTGTGAACAACTCTCTGAAAAGGAAGATGAATAAAATTTAGAATTTGGAGGAAAAGTTATTAAAAAAAAGACAAAATTAAATCAAAATCAGAAATTCTAAGGGGCCGTTCTCTTTGTATTTCAATTTTGTGTTTTGAGTTTTGAATTCATTTTGTTTTTTGTGTTTTGAGTGTCTATTTTGAGATAGTTGAATATGTGTTCTTTTTGACCTTTTGAAAAATTATTTTCAAAAATTAGGAAATGGAAAACGTGTTCTCTTCTCTCCTTTTCTTTTTTTTTTTTCTTTCTTTCAGTAGCCATTGATTTAGCAGAAATTGCATTGTCAATAAAAATAAATAAATGGAATCCAATCAATAAAAAAAATGACAGCAAACTTTAAGTTCTTTTTAACATTGATTTTTTTTTAAAAAGCTTTTTTCTCATAATTATTTATAATCTCACGTCATTTTTCATGTTTTAAAAAAAATTAACTATGTATTTTCCAAAAAAATGTAGACAACAATTAGCTGAGTGGAAGTTATATTTTGATGGAATGAATAAACCTTGAACATTGGGATGAATGATAATTTAATTGGTAACTTGGATCATAATGGAAAATTTGTGAACAACTCTCTGAAAAGGAAGATGAATAAAATTTAGAATTAGGAGGAAAAGTTATTAAAAAAAAGACAAAATTAAATCAAAATCAGAAATTCTAAGGGGCCGTTCTCTTTGTGTTTCAATTTTGTGTTTTGAGTTTTGAATTCATTTTGTATTTTGTGTTTTGAGTGTCTATTTTGAGATAGTTGAATATGTGTTCTTTTTGACCTTTTGAAAAATTATTTTCAAAAATTAGGAAATGGAAAACGTGTTCTCTTCTCTCCTTTTCT
>CAIGRP010025327.1:0-14495 GCA_903798385.1 Fraxinus cuspidata | reverse complement strand
TAAGAAAATTTTAAATTGATTTTTAATAATTGGTTCGATTAGATTCATACACATTGTCGTTTGGGTTTGTTGATGATTCGATTGATACCAATTTAGAAATTTAGTGTTGTGGGATGCATGAATTGAAGAAGAAGAGTTTGGCAAAATGGACGTCATCACTGTCAAATGTCTAGATTACAGTAGAATGATTTGAGGCATATTTGATTGATATGAGGTCATGTATAGGTTCGTCGAGGTGAGGAGTAACTGTCGGTAGTTGTGAGCGACCGTGGGTGGTGCCGAAAGTGGTGTTGTCGTAAATGGTTGTATACGACAATTTGGTATTTTAGGCTGCAAATGTGGTTGTTTTCGACAAATTTTGTAACCAATACTGTGTGAGAGGGTGTTGGGGAGAGTGAAACGAGGCTAGTGGTGGTGAAGTCTGGCGGGCGTAGTGGCCAGAAGGTAATGCTATGTGGATCTATAGGTGGTGGCTTGGTGGGGTTGTGAAAGTGGTAGTGGTGGAGAATTTGAGACTTATCTGTAATATTTTGAAAAATTTAGGACTATGATTGCAATTAGTTGTTTATTTTTTATTTTTTATTTTTTTGTTTCATTTGAATANAGTGGTGGTGGAGTCTGGCGGGCGTAGTGGCCAGAAGGTAATGCTATGTGGATCTATAGGTGGTGGCTTGATGGGGTTGTGAAAGTGGTGGTGGTGGAGAATTTGAGACTTATCTGTAATATTTTGAAAAATTTAGGACTATGATTGCAATTAGTTGTTTATTTTTTATTTTCTATTTTTTTGTTTCATTTGAATAGAAGGGTAAAATCGTCATTTTGTTGAAAATAGTTGAAAATGACATTTTGAGCAATGAAATGTGCAAAGTAAGGGGTGAAAATGACAAAAAAAGAGAGGTAGAACGTTTTGCACAATGACATTGAAATGAATTGACGTTTGTACTATTTACCCATTAATATTCCCAAAACAAAAAAATATATGTTAACAGACCCTCTACATCACATTTGACTATTTTTTGTCTGCTACATCATTTTGGCAGAACACCATCTATTTTGCTTATGTAACAAAATTTTTAAACAATTCACAGCCAGCATTGAAGATGCTGTACGAAGCCACCATTTTGTTGATTCTCAAAATCTGTTGTCAAATGCTAAGTTCTTCCATAATTTGTTTTTTTTTTTTTTAAGTTTACGAGAATCTAAAATTAATATAATTGTGCATATCAAACCATTAAAATTGTGTCTCTAAAAGCAATCCAAAAAAAGGGCCTTAGCGTGCAAATGTTAACAATGAAGTTATTATTATTATTTTGGCTATTTTTTAGAGCTCAATTTAGCGACATTTTGTCTTTTTGTTATTCACGCTCATACTATTTATATAATTTTATTTAGAAAATTACTACACTCTTTTCATAATATAAAAATACAAAAAACATGGAGTTGACGGGTGTGCACGTTTGGCAAAGTTTAATTTTTTTAGTTTGTCAAACATCCTTTTTATCCACATATTGTAGGACCCATAATTTATTACACAATTATTGTTTACACATTTCGTGGAATCTACAATATATAAATATTTTAAAACATGACCAAACAAGTACTTGTAACGTTCGTATAGTGTTGAATTTTTTAAAAAATAAAATACTCTTATCATACTATGAAAATACAAAAAAGATGGAATCAAATAGGTTTCGAAGTTTGAGAAAAAAATAATTTCAAATTTAAGCCTAAAGACATGAGGGTGAGATGAGTGACAAATACTATTTTTTGTTCTTTTTTCCTTTTTATTTATCTCTAGAGAAGGTTTCTGTGATTTTTAAATAAATAGGGAGCATAATTCTATTAGTCGAGTACCTGAAAACATATGGTATAATTTGCTCTAGAATTAAGAAAGAAAATCCAATTACGAATTGACTATAACCTATTAAAAATCAGTGACCTGATCGAGATTTCAGTATAGATGGTTATATTGGTATCACAATTTTATATTTTTATTTTGTCACATTTTAATTGCAATGGAGGCCTCAATCGAGCAAATAGAAGGTAAAGAATATCGTACAATTTAGTATTGACAGTGAAAGATTATAAACTTCAAAGTTTCGCCAAAATTTGTATTAAAATAATATAAGAGTATATATTTGACGTGCTACATTTAATAGAGAAATGGATAAATATTTCAAAACGGTTATATTCTTTAATACAATATTTATGAATCTTGACTTATCTTCCACTGTTGCGGTGCTTGAGGTGATCGCCTTTTAAACTTAATATGGTATAACAAAGGCATGAGATGATGATATTTGACTTTACTTTTTAGCAATGAACCCAAACGAAGTCACTTATTGTGCAACAAAATTGAATACAATTAATTTAACTATAGCAAATTAAAGTTTAGTGACCCGATCGAGATTTTAGTATAGCTACATTGATACCACAACTCTTTTTATTTTTTATTTTGCCACATTTTAATTTCAATAAATGCACTCGATTGAGCAAATTAAAGGTGTTAAGGACCGACGGGATTATTATGATATCACTTGTTAAGAATTAAATATTTCTCCAATTCACTTGTTGTAATTCAGGATTGAAATATCGAAATTTTATGGCAAAATATGAAGTATATGATCGTAAGTAAAAGAATAATAAAAGACAAAAAATATGGCAAATGAATTTAGAAATTTTACTAATGAACAATAATGAAAAAATATACAATCGATTTGAAGTTATATATATGTGTGTGTGTGTGAATCTCTTTTTGGAGTTTTAGATGAAAAAAAGACATAAATTTTTTTTTTTTTTTAAAAAGGAATTAAAAACATCACGGTGGTGTCTTGACGCCACCATTCGGGCGCACAGATATGTTGGGGTGGCACTGTGGCGCCCAATGCTGGGCGTCTCGACGCCTGGGACAAAAAACAAGCAGGGGCGCCACGGCGCACCATGCCAAGCATTGGGCGCCTCGATGCCTGGGACAAAAAAAGGCATGGGCACCGCGGCACACCATGCCAAGCATCTAGCGCGGACGTTCTACCATTTGCTTTCGTTCCAAGTTGTTTTCTTCATCTCAAAGTCCTTTTCCAAATCAAACTCTCAATAGGGCTTCCAAATAGAATTTTAACTTAAATAAGGCTCCAATAGCATTTCAAATCAAAATCTCTTGACGTGCACTTCAATTATTTTAATAAGGAATTCGGGTTATACCCAAATTCTAACGAAAAGTAACATGTGTTGTACAATTAATTAGTATTGACAGTGAAAGATTAAAAGCTTTAAAATAAAATAATAGTACATATTAATTTGAAGCGCTAAATTTAATAGAGTAATGGTTAAATATTTCAAGCGACTACGTTCTTTAATACAATATGTACGAATCTTGACTTATCTTCTCTTGTTGTGAAGCGTGTGGTGATCGTGTTCTAAACTCGAGATGGTAATAACAAAGGCATGAGATTTGACTTTAATTTTAGCTATGAACCCAAATGAAGTCACTTATTGAGCAACAAAAATGAATACGAATAATTTGACTATAAAACATTAAAGTTTATTGATCTCTTCGAGATTTTAGTATAGATGGTTATATTGATACCATATTTTTTGTTTTATTATTTTGCCACATTTTAATGGCAATAAATGCCCTCGATTCAGCAAATAGAAGGTAACATGCAACATTGTACAAGTTAGTATTAACAATGAAAGAATTTAAACCTTAAAGTTTCACCTATTTGACGCGCTAAATTTAATAGAGCAACGGATAAATATTTCAAATGGCTATGTTCTTTAATACAATATTTATGAATCTTATTTTCTATTGTTGCGACGCGTGTGGTGATTTCGTTTTAACCTTAAGATGGTAATAAAGCAGTACGGTTAATAAAGATCAAAATGATAATCAGATACTCGACAAGTGTTATGACCGCCTTCCAAACTTAAGACCCTAATAATAATAAACATAAGATTTCGACTTCAGCTTTAGCAATGAATTTAGACGAAGTGAACTATTATGTAATAAAATTGAATACAAGTAACTCGTCGCAACAAATTAAAATAGAGCTTTTGTAAAATCGGGTGTTAACTAAACAATGAAAATAAAACGACAGTAGGTAGAGAAAGGCGGATTAGAACATATAAATACCTATTACTAGTTGGTATATAAAGGGCATGTATGCAACATCCCTTACTTAAACAAAATCTTAGGGTTTTGTGCCTCCGATTCTCTCTCTAGGCGAAGATACTTTCTCACTCCTCCGTTGAGTTCAGGTATACACAAGAACACCTCTTTCCTTCTCCATCTACTCCTTTGCTACCATGTTTGGCTAGCTTATAAGGTGTTTATAAGTTTTAATCTTCTGTTTGTTTTTCTTCTTCTTTTGATTTCTTTTTCCAAACCAAGTTTTTGTACATTGTTTATACATTTTTCTGCCGTTGATTTTGTGGGATTTGATTTTTGTTTTTGGTGTTAGAGAAAGCATTTTTCCGTTTCTGTCACACAGACACAGAGCCGTACGTCTCTGTGAACGATGAGTCCTTTTTTTTATTTCTTGTTTTGTGTTTGTTTTTCTTGAGGTTTACAAGATCGATTTTGATAATGAATTTACTCCAGAAGTGGGTTTAACTTGTTTACTGGGATTGATCTCTTCTTTTACAGTTTTATTTATTTATTTTATAATTTTCAGATTCTCCCATGGAAAATCATTATTCTGAGCATGTCATTGACTCATTATTCAAGCTTCTTGCTTCTACTTCTACAATTTCTTTTTAGTGGTGGGTTCATTTTTAAAGAGACAAAACGGGGAATTTTTTTATGAACATGCTTTTCAAGATTTTTCTCGTTAGGGTTTTTGAATTGTTTTTCTCACTTTTTCTGCATGTATACTCAAAAATATACGTTTTGAACAGTTTATTTTCTGAGTTCTACATTTGTTTTTCCATTATTATTTTATTTTACTTCTTTTTTTCCCCTCTCAGATCTTCTCAAATCATTTGTTTTCGTCTTAGATTTATGCATGTCGGGTACGAGGTTGTCACTATATATATATATATTTTTAATCAAGTTTCAACTATTATTATTATTATTTTAATCTTTATGAGTGTTTATTTAATGAGTTGCTTTAACATCATTTGCAGTAATTATTATTGACCTTTCAGTGCCGTCGGATTAATTGAGTTTTAAGTAATAAAGTAAGTATTAATTACTTGTCTGACGTCAAATAAGTCAGTTACATCATGTCATTAATGACCTTATCGTGCTGTAATTTATTGAATCGATATAATAATTCAAGATAATCATCAGCACACTAATTTTACGTTATTAATCTATTTCATCGAATGAATTAATAATAATTTTTGGTTTTTGGTTTTGATTGTGTTTACAGATTTGAAATGGAACATTCAAAGGGCGTTGTATCACCTGAAATGTTGCCTCCACCTCCGCCAGTTTTGCCGGCCAATGTGGTGCCACTGAAGGCAAACCGTGTACCTATGGCTCGACGAGGTCTTGCTTCAAGAGGAACCAAAATTCAGTTGCAAACCAACCATTTTAAAGTTAGATTGCAGAACACAAAGGAGGACTTCTATCACTACAGTGTATCTTTCTAATTCTTGTTTGAATAAAACTTGTTGACCCGGGATTTAATATCGGGACAAGTAACATGGCCCTTCTTGTTTTATCTGTCCGTTTAGGGGTGGGGTATTTGCACATGAAGGTGGGCTCCATTAAAAAAAAAGTGGTGTCGCTCTCATTAAGTGCCACACGTGTCACCAAACGACGTTATGTTAACGCCACGTGCCTTGAAAAAGGTGTACTTAAGGTTGTATGTTGCATATTGGTGATGATAATATGTAGTCGACTCGAATTCCATATTTGCACGAGCCCTCCATGTTTTTTTCCCTTGGACAGAAAATGTTTCTTGTATTTAATGCCATGTCACCCAGAGTTGGGGACTTCGCTATTTTTTACACACACACAAACATATGTTTTTGTACATGCTGTGCTAGAAACTGAGAGGAACATTATCTTATCTCTACTCTTTAATTTGTTCACATAGGTTTCCATGACGTACGAGGATGGTACACAAGTTGATGCAAAGAATGTAGGAAGGAGAGTACTCGAAAAGGTCCATGAGATGTACTCTTCTTCCGATTTCAATGGTAAATATTTTGCGTATGACGGTGAGAAGAGTTTGTTTACTATTGGTTCTCTACCACGTAAAAAACTCGAGTTCACTGTTATCATCGATGATGTGTCGTCAAACAGGTACGTGAGCTTTTTCTACTTTGAACATTCTTAAGAAATTACATTATAATATGATGAGATGTTATTGTCTACAGGAGACTGGAGAGTGGAAGCCTTGGAGGAGAAGGAAGCCCAATTGAGGGTGATAAGAAGAGGTCTCGTGGATTTTCTCGTTCCAAATCATACAAGGTTGCAATAAATTTTGCTGCCAAAATTCCAATTCAAACGATTGCAAATGCCCTGAGAGGAATAGATACTGAGCATTTTCAAGAAGCTGTGAGAGTGCTGGATATCATACTGCGACAGAATGCGGCTAAACAGTAAAAATCGTGCACGTTTTCTTAATTCTTTGTTGGGGGATGATGGTGCGCTCAAATGGGTTCTTTGTTTGCAGGGGTTGCCTTCTAGTCAGGCAATCATTTTTTCACAATCAACCAAGAAACTTTGTGGAGATAGGGGGTGGTGTCGTCGGATGCCGGGGATTTCATTCGAGTTTCAGGGCCACTCAGGGAGGTCTTTCTCTCAACGTTGGTAAGCTTTCAATTTCAGTGAATTTTATCAACCCTTCTGTTTTCTGAACTTTAGTTGTAGAAATTTTAGACCACCTTTTTATAATTGGCAGACGTATCCACTACAATGCTTGTTAAACCTGGACCAGTCATAAAATTTCTTCTTGACAATCAGAACGTCAGCCATCCTGATAAGATTAATTGGATCCAGGTAATCCACTGTTTCTGTCTCAACTTTTGCATTGCTGTGGCAATTGATTATTTTACTCTTTACAACTATCAGCTTGCTTTCATAAACAGGCTAAAAAGACCCTGAAGAACCTTAGAGTTAAGGCTGCAAACTCTAATTTAGAATATAAGATCACTGGATTGAGTGAAGAGATATGCGGCAAGCAAAAGTGAGCTCTTGCGGCTAACTTTTCATATTGTTCTTGTTTCAATCTCTGCTTTCATGCTGGGATTTCTACCAACTAATGTAATGCTTAACCTTGTATTCTTGTTTTAGGTTCGCCATGAAACTAAGAAATGGAAAGGAGGGGGATCCCGAATCTGTAGAAGTGACAGTTTTCAAGTATTTTGTTGAACATCGGGATATAAAATTAGAGTATTCTGAAGCCTATCCATGTATCAATGTTGGGAAACCGAAGCGACCCATTTACATTCCAATTGAGGTACTCTTTACTTCATGAACTGAAGCTTAATCTCTATTCCTCTCATTTTGAGTCCACTGTGGTAACGTGCTTACTTATTCCTTTCTAGCTCTGCGAATTGGTTTCCTTACAACGTTATACAAGGGCTCTGTCCGGTCTGCAAAAAGCTTCCCTTGTTGAAAAATCCCGTCAGAAGCCACAAGAACGGAAGACAGCTTTGTCTCAAGTAAGTTTCAAAGATTTTCTAAGTCTTGCTTTCTTTAATTTTTCATTTTGTAGATTCTAATGATTTCTAATCTTTGAGTGCAGGCACTTAGTACAAGCAATTACAATGCTGACCCTCTTCTTTTGTCTTCTGGAATTTCTATTAATGGAGAGTTCACCACAGTTCAAGGTCGAGTCTTGGCACCCCCCAAGGTTACAATGGCTAGCATTTCATTAGTCATTTATGGTTTGTTTTAACCAGGTTGAGGAGTCGGAAATGGCAGAAGAGTTTTTTTTAATCTCCTTATCCTTCTTATTTTCTTGCAGTTGACAGTTGGCAAAAACGAGAACTTCATCCCTCGCAATGGAAGGTGGAACTTTAACAACAAGGTATACTTCTTTGGACACATCATTTTTTTTCATTGGTACATTGAAACCATGTTATTGGTGGTATTGACACAAGCTATGTCTGTGCAGACGTTGGTTGATCCTAAGAAAATTGAACACTGGTGCATTGTAAACTTTAATGCTCGCTGTGATTTGCAAAATTTGTCTCGTAGTCTAATCAGATGTGGTCAAATGAAAGGAATTGTCAGTATTTCCAACTTCTGTTAATTTGAATCTGAAACTCTATACAATTTTCAGATTTGTTATTGATGTTATCTTTTACTCATTTATCTCTTTCTTGTAGATGATTAGCGAACCCTTTCAAGTGTTTCAAGAGCGTCGTGAGCTTTCAAATAGACCACCTTCTTTTAGGGTGGAGAAGATGATTGAAGAGATACAGTCAAATCTTCCAGGAGCGCCTCAGTTTCTCCTCTGCCTTCTCCCAGAGCGAAAAAACTCTAAACTCTATGGTTGAGACATGATCTTTGCTTATTTCTCTAATCTCTGCTATTCCCTCTTATATACAATCATGATTTTTTTTTTTTTTTTTTTTTTTTTTTGTTAATCTTATTGAAGGGCCATGGAAGAAGAGGAATCTTTCTGATCTTGGGGTAGTTACTCAGTGCATTTCACCTCAGAGGGTGAATGATCAGTACCTTACTAATGTGCTCTTGAAGATTAATGCCAAGGCAAGTCGTGTCATCCAAAATAGACCAGTTAATAAGTATGTGATTTCTTTAGTACTTGTCCATACTCATCTTTTCTTATCTTTAATATTTTCCTTCCAGTTGGGTGGTATTAATTCCCTGTTAGCTATTGAAAATTCTCATTCCATACCCACGATTTCAGAAGTTCCAACCCTCATTGTTGGAATGGATGTATCCCATGGATCGACTACTCGTCCCGATCTTCCCTCAATTGCTGCGGTATTTTATACTTCACCATGTTTCTCAGTCATTTCTAAATGTCTAAATTCTTTCTCTCGTATGAGTTCGTAGCACCATATATATATCTGATATAGTTTCTTTTGTACAATGGAATCACAAGGTGGTTAGTTCAAGACAATGGCCTCTGATTTCTCGTTATCGTGCTGCTGTTCGTACTCAGTCGCCAAAACTTGAAATGATAGATTCCTTGTTTAAGCCAGTGGAAGTTACGAAGGATCAGAAAGTGGAGACAGTGGATCAGGGCATTTTCAGGTTGGTTTGGACTCATTTTATGCCTTTCTAATTCACGTGTTATTCTTCACAGGTTATTTGGTTTTAATATAGAGGGATATATATTTTGAAAATGATTTCTATATCCAAAAGTATTATATACTCGATTTGTCTCTTAAGGAAATTTATATGGACTCTCAGGGAGCTGTTAATGGACTTCTACCAAAGTTCTGAAGGAAGGAAACCTGAGCACATAATTATTTTCAGGTACCGTATTATACTAAGACAGAATGCAAAAAATTATCCTTTTCCTCGTTTCTCAGTTAGATTCCACTCGGTCTAACTCATTCCTAGTACAATATATTAAGTCGACCGTTCTTTGCTTATTTTGCATCTATTTAGTAGTAATGTTAATTGTCAGTTTAGCTTCACTATGAATGTGAATACTTGTTTGAGGCTTTTCTTATGATCACGAACTGAATTTGCAAGATGCATAAAAGAAATACTGCAAGATGGCGTCGTGCATACTCCTGGACTTTGAGAGTATTTGTGCCGAATAAAAGAAATATTATATTTTTGTTGAAATATTTCCACTTGTAATTTGTAGGGATGGAGTGAGCGAGTCTCAATTCAATCAAGTTTTGAACATTGAGCTGGATCAAATTATTGAGGCACGTCTATTTCTTTCAGACAGAAAACCAGTAACTATAACTTTTAATGTGAGTCATCTCTTTTTCCATCTTTTATTCTGAGAGCTTTCAATTTTTGCAGGCTTGCAAGTTTCTCGATGCTCAATGGTTCCCCAAGTTCACAGTTGTTGTAGCACAAAAGAATCACCACACCAAATTTTTCCAAGCCAATTCTCCAGACAATGTTCCACCTGGTAATTTTTTATCATTATTCACCAAAAATGGTTACATTTACTTCATTGAACTTATCTGATATTCTTAATGTGCAGGGACTGTGATTGACAGTGGAATTTGTCATGCGAAGAACAATGATTTCTACATGTGTGCTCATGCGGGAATGATTGTGAGTTTTGATTCATATACATCTGTTTATATTTATGCAAATTTACGATTTCTAAATATTAAGTATATGGTTTACAGGGAACAACTCGGCCTACTCACTATCACGTGTTACACGATGAGATTGGCTTCTCTGCGGATGATTTACAGGAGCTTGTTCATTCTCTATCATATGTGTGAGTAAACTTTAACTGCCTTCTTGTTACTTGTAATATTTGTATTAAATATGCTTTATTTTCTGTTGAACTTAATTATGCCACTTACTAACAAATAGACAACTTGAATTTTCAGGTACCAAAGGAGCACTACTGCCATCTCTATAGGTAATGAACTTGCTAACATTTTTGCTTCTTTTGTTCACAGCCCTCTGCACGAGCTTTCGTCTATTTATTTCTTTTACTCAACTTCATTTTCCTGCTGCAGTTGCTCCAATATGTTATGCTCACTTAGCGGCAAGCCAGATGTCCCAATTCATAAAGTTTGAGGAACAGTCTGAGCAGTCATCTGGACATGGAGGGTTGTCGGCAGTGCCCGAGTTACCCAAACTGCATAGACATGTCAGCAGTTCCATGTTCTTTTGTTAAGGAACAAGAGGCACTTGGTTTTGAGAGGGAGAGAGAGAATAAAGAACAACATTGCCTTGTCTCTCTTTTTGTCTATTACTCAGTACTCTTGGTAGTATTGATCTTTTGTTCTGAATTTGAACTCGTTAAGACATTTTTCAACTATATGTTGGGAAGCTTTGATCGAATGGATGCATAATATATTCTAAGCTGTAGCACTGACCATTCAGTAACTATCTTTCTAGTCCCAATATGATGTCTCTGTAACTTATATGCTTCCCGGCGTTATAATAATTTGAAGATAGTTAGCATTACTAGAGAAGTCTTTGTCAATCCCTATTATGCTTATGAACTTTAAAGCAATTAGTGGCTGTTGTGAAATAATGTTGAAAGTACAGTGTCTGTGAAAAAATGCATCAACAAACACAGGCTCCACACGTGTTTTGGCAAACTAATTTCGACACGTGTTGGCAAATTACTAGTCGAGGATGTAGTGTTAAAACGTTGGAGAAGCTTTTGACACGAGACAAATATGTTAAGGATCCGGTAAATAAAAGAACGAAAAGATATGATAATGATCAAGCAAACATGAAAACTAAATAAACTCCTTGTCAGTAGGGAGAACTTGATCTTTAAGAAAAGCTTTTATGGGTTGCATCCACGTAGGCTCTCCTTCCACCCACATTATTTCCTTTGTTATAGAAGTGGACGGTTCTGAGAGATGCTCGATCGGCATTGTCGTTAGTAGCTCAGAGTCTCTACTACTAGCTAGCTTGGATAAAGTATCGTCATAAGCGTTCTCAATGCGAGGAACAATTTTTTTAAAAGTTGGGAGCAGGTCTATCACCAACTTGAGGTAGGCAGCCTTGTCCCTTGCGGTGAAGTTGCCATTAACCTGGCTGACTACCAGTTGGGAGTCACTATTAACGAGCAACCTCTTCACTTGCATTTCTTTAGCTAACTTTAGGCTGGCCAACATTACCTCATACCCGGCCGCATTGTTGGTGGCTTTGAACTCAAATCTTACCGCACAATTGAGCTTGTGTCCCTCAGGGCTGATCAGTACCACACCCACGCCTGAGCCCATTTCCCCAGATGAACCATCAATGAATAAACTCCAAGTGGGAGGCTCAGTAGGCTCAATTATTTCTTCCATTTCTGGGACATTGGCAAATTCCGCAACAAACTCGGCGAGGGCCTGACCTTTGATAGTCGCTCTTGATTTGTAGATAATATCGAACTCGCTGAGTTCAATAACCCATTTCAACAACCTTCCCGATGCGTTGGGTTTTTTGAGCACTTGATTGAGTGGGAAGTTTGACACGTGTATAGTGTGTGCTTGAAAGTATGACCTCAATTTCCTGTAAACTGTAATCGAGCCAATTTCTTAATGTCAGGATAGCGAGTTTCCACTGCTAGTAGCGCTTTACTCACGTAGTAGATAGGCCATTGGAGGGCCTCTTCTTCTCGTATGAGAATTGCACCAATGGCCTCATTAGAAACGGCTAAACTGAGTTGTAGAATTTCTCCAGACTTAGGTTTTGAGAGGAGGGGGGCCTGCCTTAGGAACATCTTCAACCAGAAGGCCTCTTCACATTCTTCCGTCCATTGGAACATTCTATCCCCTTTCAAGATTTTGAAAAAGTGGGAGGCATTTATTAGTAGCCTTGGACATGAGAGGACTTAGAGCCGCTATTTGCCCAGTAAGACTTTGCACTTCCTTGGGCTTTTATGGTGACCTCATTTCAATCAATGCCTGTATCTTCTCCGGATTAGCCTCTATTCCTCTTTGATTTACCATATACCCCAGGAATTTGCCAGAAGCAACTCCAAATGCACATTTAAGGGGGTTCAACCTCATTTTATACCTCGTAGGGTTTGAAAGGTTTTATCCAAGTGCTTCACATGACCGTTTACTTTCAGACTTTTTACTAGTATGTCATCCACACAGACCTCCATGGTATTGCTAATGAGGTTGGCCAACATCTTGTTAACGAGGACATCATCTTGTAATAATAAAGACCTCTATCAGTGATGAAGGATGTATTTACCTCGTCTGTCGATGCACGAGAATTTGATTGTAGCCTGCGTAGGTATCCATAAAGCTTAAGAGCTCATGTCCAACGGTAGAGTCTACAAGTTGGTCAATTCTTGGAAGGGAAAAACTATATTTTGGACAAGCTTGATTTAGATTGGAAAAATCAATTCACACCCTTCATTTACCATTATGTTTCTTTACTAGTACCAGGTTAGAGACCCATCTGGGGTAGATTTCTTTTCGGATAAATCCGTTCTGGATTAACTTCTGTACTTCTTCCTTAAGGGCTTCATATCTTTCCGGGTTGATGGCTCTCCTTTTTTGTTTGTGTGGGTTTATCCTTGGATCAATTTTTAGCAGCTGATCTTCGGGTCAATTCCTATCATATCTTCATACCTCTAAATAAAAACATCGAGGTTCTTACATAAAAATACATTTAGTTCCTCCTTGCCCATGCGGCAGGTTCTTTCTCAGTTGTAATTTTTTGTTAGAATCTTGGGGATCTACTGGGAAACTTTTAAGCTCTTCCATTAGTGTGGTCTGGGATTCAGACTCAATAATAAGTGGATCCAATTCATTGAGCATCATTGGTCGTTCGGCGGCATCTGTCATCTCGACATCTTCATGCTTTGGATTTTGCTCTTGAACGTCTACAACCACCATGTTGACGTTCCTTAGTTTGACCTTTCTTAAAGAATTTAGGTAGCATTCTTGAGCTCCTATTGGTCACCCTTCATAGTGGCAATCCCTTGCTCGGTCGAGAACTTCATACATAGGTGGTGAATAGCGTTGACAGCCCAAAAGTCTTTCAGAGCAGGCCTCCCTAATACCATGTGATAGGCTAACCTGCTATCCACTATCAGGAATTTCATGAAGTTTAAAGTTGTTTGAGGTGGCTCTTCCATCTCCACAGCAAGGGTGATCTTCCCTTGCGGGATAATGCCATCCCCGGTGAAGCCATAAGGAGGGTTATGATGGAGGGTACCTCGTGATCAACGATCATTTTGTCAAAGGTGGCCTCAAATAGGATATTGACGGAGCTGCCATTATCGATTAACATCCTTTTAACCCATTTTGGGCTACGACTTCCTTTACCATAAGAGCATCACAGTGGAGAGATAGTATATTCTCTCAATATTTGCCTAAGTGAAAGATATGGGGGCAATAATCTCCCTTGTGAACTGTTGTCCACTATGTAACTCGTTATCGGGGGACAGTAGCCTATCTTGCATAGTTCCTCTAAGAGTTTCGCGTATCACCTCCAACATAAGGTCCTCCAAAAATAGTATCAATCTTGTGGATTGGAGCATCTCTTTCATTAACAGAGGGTTCCTACGTTGTCGCTACCTCTCCCTAGGTTCTTCCCTGTCGCGGTTTCTTCTCCGTTGTGGAGATGGCTCCTGACGATGAATTGCCTCTTCGCACGTAGGCCTATGATCTTGCCTTAGTAGGGACATGTCTCCAGGGGTGGACATTTCTTTGGTCATTTTGCACGTTAATTTATTTTTGATGTAGAGCAATTTCTTTGCAATATGTTGTATCGTGGCTTTAAGAATGATGATAAGAGCAATATTGAGGGGGGTTTGGCCTCGGACCCCGTCCTCGACCTCTTCCTCTTTGAGGGGCCCTTTGTCTGGATTCATTCTGCCGCGTGTGGTATGGCGTTCAGTGTGGTCGTGGCAAGTGATTGTCCATCGTTGGGGGCAATTTCATTTCTAGCATGGTTC
>CAIGRP010025326.1:0-15435 GCA_903798385.1 Fraxinus cuspidata | reverse complement strand
CTCATTATAAAAATGAATTTTAAGTGAAGATCATTTCGCCAAAAATAATCAAGACAAGAGGAAAAATGGAAATTAACTCTGGCGGACGTCCGGTAGATCTGGCGGACGTCCGGTAGCTCAACGGTCAAATTTTTTACCGTTCTGATTTTTGACTCTCAACGGCTAGTTCAATTGTCCGGTAAGTAGCGGATGTCCGGTAAGGGTCGTCCGGTTGGACATGAATTTTTTCATTTTCTACTACTATAAATTTCAACTCACTTACCATTTATTATGATTATCAAAAAGTATTCAATTGAAATTTTCTTTGAGAAAAAGTATTATTTCTTCATATTATTTATTTTATCGAAAAGATCTTTGATAAACATTAATTCTTGAAAATCATTTCATACATCAAAGATCAAACACACCAAATACTTGAGCCTTATTCATTGCCAATCGTTAAAGCGTTTGCGTATCTCTCTTCTTGTAAAGATCTTCATACCTAACACTTGAACTTCATTCATTGCGATCTATTAAAGTGTTAGCCTACTTCTCTTCTCATACTCAACTTTGGAACGATCATTCATCACGAAGAGAATATCTCATCTGTAAATCTATTTGAATTGTGGGCCGTGTTGAGGTCTCGGAAAGCTCAACATTGTATAAGGATCGGTGCTCCTTGCTTGTAAATCACCAGAAGCATTGTAAAGGGTTGGATTGCACCATAAGTCAATCAATGTAGTGAAAAATGTCTTGCTCGTGACAGAGACCTTGGTAACGGGGGACGTAGATCGTATTTGAGATTGAACCTCCATAACAATATCGTTTGCATCTTCTCTCCCTTTTACTTATTGCTTTTATATTCATACTCACTATTTGAATTAATCTATTTAAGTCTTTACTTGCTTGAATTTAGTTTAAATTCTTCGAAAAATTTTAAAAACCAATTCACCTCATCTTGGTTAGCTATTCTTGGGCATTCATTATTTTCTTTACACAATTGTCTATGACTTTAATAAATTCTGCAAATTATGATATAAATTGAGTTTAATTGATGATATCCTATTCCATCTATTTTGGTTATTATCTTTTTAAATGAAAATAAATGCTAGTACTCATAATTTTAAAATTGTTTAGACTTAGTGTGTTACAAATAACCTTCAGCATAATAAAAGATTTTACTTTGAACCGCTCTATTATTAATATTCGGGTTAAAATCGCAAATGTACGATATGACCAAACACATAGTAAAGTGGATCTAAGAAATCCGAATTATCATTCCCACAAAAATTGAATTACTTATTGACCTAAATTACTCCTATTATCTAGTTAAAGCGATGTAAAAAATAAATATAAAATTGTTTTATTTTAATATATATTGTAAAATTTAAGTTATGATTAACTAACTAGTTGATCATGTTGGTTTTGAGATTAAAATGATGGAAAAAAAGTACTAGGACTCATGATTTCTCACCCTTGATTTATCATATATATCCATTAAAAAATAATTAACGTGTATTCTGCAAAATTTATCAAAATTTAATTGAAAGCCTCTCGAGAAAGAAATTAATTCTACTTAATTAATTAAACTCACTATACTCTATATGAATTTCATCCCAATTAACACCAAAAGTCTTTTAATGAACTCAATAATTCTAGAAGTATATCTCTATCTTCTAGCTAATTACTGACTTATATTATTTGGTCTAAACAAGTAAGTCATCTCTCGATTCATTTTACAAATCAATTCATCATTCGTTAAATAATTAATTGCAATCTTTACAATAATAAAGCAATTCAAAATATAAATATAGCAGAGGTGATTTTCCTACGCACAATGGTTAGGATAACAAATGCCCCCCCCCCCCCCCCCCTGTTTTTACTAGAAACAGCCTCGCCTGGCAACCTCCCACTTCAAGTGTAAGATCGACCTCTAGTCGAAGCTCCACTAAGCAATTTTCAAGTTCTTTGTTCAAGTCATGATCACATCTCATTCGATCCCTTTCACCCCTTGAGCTCTATTTAGACTTCACGTCATCAAATTTGTTATTACTGCCTCGATCTCCATCTTCTCATTTGACATCAACTCTAGATCGGACCTAAAACATGCGAAAACACACAAAATCAATATCACTACCAACACCTATCGCTTAACGAGTAACTTTCATATTAACCACATAATGTAAATTTTAGAGATTACATATAATCATTTGAATCTAGGTTCAATACATGTAGAGACTGAATAATTTTTCATCGTTGTCTCGCACACGCAAATGTGATGACGAGATTTGATCTTGTATACATCTAAGTGCATGTTAAATATTTAGTCTAATTGTTACAAAGTTTAATTTATAATTTAAGTTGATCAAACATATTTTTTATTACATATTTTAAAGAATTCAAATTTATTATCCACATATTTCATAAAAACGACAACTTTGAACTCTATCAATCATCGTCTAAATCTAAAAGCTGCCAACTTTAGAATTTAGCCCCCATTTGATTATCATTGTTGTGTAAAAATAATATTTTGAATAGTGATTTTTTTAAAAATGTGTGATTAAAAAGTGGGAAAATTTTTTGTTTACGTGCAAAATATTAATTTTGCCCTTATTTGACAAAAATTATTTGGGAAAAAGATATTTTGAATAGTGATTTTTAAGAAATGTATGGTTAAAAAATGGAGAAAAGTTTTGGATCTAAGTACGGATTATTTTATTGTGTGAATTTGTGATTGAAAATGATTACGTAGAAAAAGAGTTGATCAAACATATTTTTTATCTACATATTTTACAGAGTTCAAATTTATTATCCACATATTTCATAAGATCGTCAACTTTGAACTTTATCATTCATCGTCTTAATCTAAAAGCAGCCAAGTTTAGAATTTAGCCGATGTTTGATGATCATTAGTGTGAAAACAATATTTTGAATAATATTTTTTTTGGAAAATTTGTGGTTAAAAAGTTGGAAAAAGTTTTGGGTCTATGTGCAAAATATTTTATTATGTGAATTTGTGATTGAAAATGATTACGTTAAAAAAAGAGTTTTCAAATAATGATTGTCAAATAGGGAATTTGTTGTGTAAATGTGTGGTGGAAAATGAGTATGAAAAATAAATTATTTTATTTTAAAAGGGAGTTAAACATGGACTTCATTTAAAATCTTAAGTAGATAATAAGACGTATTTAGTCTAGTTTATTTCATTTGTACACTCATTTATTATACCAATATTAACATTTGCATTATTATCAACAAATAATTGATTGAAAAACCTAAATTTTTTTCTAAACTGTCCAATTAAATAATGTCCAAAGTATAAACAATGATGTACACTGTTGTGTGCACCAAGCAGTTTGATTTAGTCTTCCTTGGTTGGACAAACTTTCTTCTCTATCATAATTGTGGAAGAAAAACATATCTTGCATTTTCAAATCGGGTATCTTACTTCAACTTTAAAAGTTGTAATACGTCCAATCAATTTTGCTTTACAAATTCAGTTATGCTACGTGTACAAAAAATAGTTGTCAAAATTTTATCAGAATATAGACAATTTTCTATTGATAAATGACCCAAAAAAGCCAAACAATATGTTGAAAAACTAGCAGCAATTCCTATGTGGGGGGAGGCCACAGAGGAATTGCTGTTACAAATTAGGCATCAAATTTACAATAGAACGTGAAACATGCGGAGAGCAGCACGGGTTGGCGTGTAAATATTTCCTCCTCATAATTTATTAGTTGAAATGATGTCATTAGTCAACGTTATGATTTTGTTTTTGAAATATTTTGATTTTCATGTGTGCCCAATTGGACAAAATATATTCATGACAAACTAATTTTACTCGTGCCCTTTTTAACTTGTTTATCTTTTTAAGTTAATTCTAAACAGATTTTAACTAATTAAAGCATCTACCAAAAATAAAATATAAAACTTGAAATATAAAATACTCTCTATTTTAGAAAATGAATGCTTAAAAATAAGTTTCAATACACTATTTATTTTAGTTAAAATAAATAGTGAATTGACTCTTCAAATTTTGATAGTCAAACTCACTTTATATTCTTGACAATAATTTCATTTAATAAATTACAAATTTAAATACTCTACAATTTAAATTATTCAAATTGCATTTGAATTGATTGACTATTAATATATAAAAAATTATGTTAAATAAGAGATAATGAAATATCAATAAATATTTGAAAAAATAAAAAGCATAGTTAAAACGCCTAAAAAGATGCTCTCTACGTGTAAATGGCAATGGACGGGTATGAGACGGGTAGACCATTCACATCCCCGGTCTCACCGGATATTTTTGTCACATTACTACATCCTCATACCAAGTTAAAGCGGGACGGGATGGGACGGGTCCCTTGTTCCATTTATTTTTTCTTTTTGTTTTTTATTCATTTTATTTTTTACTTTTATTTTTTTATGTCTTTAGTTAGTAAATATTATTATTATTATTATTATTATTTTCAATTCGTAAGAACAACTTATATTTTCTTTAAAATTGATGATAAATCTTTTATTTTTATTTGATAAAAAATTTAAATTTAAAACTAACTTTAAACGGGGTGGATAGCGTGGCGAAGACTATACAACTCGTACCCGCTTCGAGACAATAACACTCTTCCCGTTTACTCGATTAGGCGGGTAATTTCAGTCTCATTCTTGGCGGCCTCATGGGTATGAGGCTGAATGAATTTTTTTGACATTCCTATTCTATATTTAAAAAATGTTTCTATTATATTATATATAAGATGCACTTTATGAATAAAAAAATCTCTTGAAGATGTTCTTAGACTCGAACCAATATTGAATAGTTAAAAAGACCCGAACTAATATTTGACAGCCCCAAGAAATACCTAAATCAATGTTATATCTTTTAAGACAACAGTAAACCTCATGTTTATCTTCTTTTAAAATAGAACTCTTTTATTTTCATGTTCATTTTCAATCACACATTTGCAAAATAAAATATTTTGCATGTAAATTCAAAATTTTTCACTATTTTTAACTACTCAATCTTCAAAAATTCACTATTTAAAACTCAATTTTTTTTCAAATTAAAGTCCATCAAACATGGGTCTTTTATGTTTCTAAAAAAACGTTATTTCTAATATTACTAGTACATACAATATCTATCGAACGCAAGAGTTATTCCTCTTGTATAGTGAAATAACTGCCAGGGTTTCAATAGGTAATGCGCTGACAGCACCCATAGGGTGGTTTTTTGACATTTTTGGCTAATTCTCAGTTAAAAACTACCAACTATATCCTATAAAAGGCCGCCAGCTCTTTCCCTGGGGGCTCTAATCATAATTAACTCAACAATCTTAGTCCTATTTGGTGGGCATTCTTTAAAAATAAAAATTGAGTAGTGTTTTAGGAAAGTGTGTGGTTAAAAGTAAGAAAGAAAATTTGAATTTACGTGCAAAATGTTTTATTATGTGAATATGTAGTAGAAAATGATCTTGTAGAAAATAGAGTTTTAAAAAAATGGAAATCAAAGATGGGCTTATTGTGTTTCAATTTTTATTTCAATCTTAAAAAATAATGATTTTGAACATGAGGCTATCTTATCCCCTATTTGATGACCATTATAAAGAAAAATGGAGAGAAAATAACATTTTGAATAATAATTTTTTGAAGAATATATTATTAAAAAATAGGAAACATTTTTAAATTTACGTTAAAACAATTTTATTTTGAGAGTGTGAGATTAAAAATGAATATGAAAAATAAATGATTTTAAAATAAAGATAATCAAACATAGGATTAATATATCAGGAAATGAAAAAAAGGTGGAACGGAACCTATAATTGTCAACCACACACTTCTCACTATTTAATTTGTTTGTGATTATTATTTTTGACTATCATCTCTATACGAATAAAACCCACAAAAATAAAAAAAAGTATACCATAGATCAAAACCAAAAGTTTGGACAAATTTACAAACCCTTTCTTACAACACAAGATATTTACAAGTTGACTGTCTTTTTCTTTTTCTTTTTCTCTGTCCTCCAATTTTTCTCCACCATCCATCACGGTTTAATTGATAAAAGATTGGATGGGGCCCATAAAAGGGCATGTGGAGACATATCAAACTGCCACATTATATGTTCTTGCAGATGCAGCGGCGTTCCCGGATCTTGGTTGCCGCAAAACCTCAATCAGTGCTTCCGACTGTCCACAAAAGCACGCACCACATGCCACTTGTCAGATACAATTATTTGCTTTAAGTAAAAGAAAACATTTTTAAGAATCAAACTGAAAAAACATGATGCTCCCAACTTCTTGTTCCTTCGTTGTCTCCAAATACAATTTTTTTCATCTCATCACGTTACCTATTCTTAAAATATGGAAAGACATTAAGGTGTAATTTGTCTAATTGTCAAAATTGTGTTTGTCTTCGCTATTGCTAAGAAAATGTGATGTATCAAGCTATAGAAAATGTATTGAGTGGACAATCAACTAATCAAGGCACAACAAATCCGGAATTGAATGGGAACTCGAAAAGTTCAGCATTGAACATGTATTTCAAGGTGATACTTTAGCTCCTTTTTGACAATCATTATTTTCAAACTCTTTTTCTACATACTCATTTTCAACCACACATTTACACAATAAAATTTTTTGCTCGTAAATTCAAAACTTTTTAACCATAAATTCTTTTAAAAATCACTATTCAAAACCTTTTTTTTTTTGAAAACTATAATTGTCAAAAGGAGGTTTTAAAAAGCATCTAACATACGTGTATTTTAGGTAAAATTAATATCAAACATAATTTAGATTGAGGCACAAGACCATACTTATCAATTGTCACTATTATATTATGCAAAACATGTTGGGTAAACTAAGAAAGCTTTGATCATTGGTTTAAATTCCAAACCATTTTCGACAAGGGATTAAGTTCAAGACCGGGCAATCTACACAATATCTCCGAAAACTTAGCACTACTTATTCCTCCCTTATCATCAAAGAAGTCATGGCAATGACCAATCAAACTACTAGCATTTCTTGACTATGAATAAAAAGAAAAGTTTAGTTGGTCACGAAATCATCACCATAAGTATTATTTTATGGGCTCTAAAAATGAGTTTAATACTCTTACTTAATTCATATGAAAAGTAAAGGATTTCTTGTGATGCTATTTAGTTCGGTTGGGGTTACCATCCCAGATTAGACGACTTCAATGTGACATTAAATTATAGGTGAAATTAAATAAGTGACATTATTTTATCATCTAGCACCACCTAAATTGAGTTGTAATCCCAATAGAGCTACATATTATTATTCAAGTATAAAGCAATCCAACCACTAAGAGGTCTAATGGCTTCTCTAATCAAAGCCGATAAATTTTATTTAATATTGTATATAAAAAAACGATCCATCCCATCCCAATTCAATTCTACTACCTATCAAGAGATTGGTTTTTATTAACTTAAAAATGAAAAATATTAAAGTGTCAACTTCTGTCTGCTCCTTTATATTTTAATTGGTCCTATGCGGCGACAACGTGCAAGGGACTTGTACCACCATTATTGACGAACCAATATAAATTTATTTCTATTCATTTAAATAATCTTAGGTAATTGTTTAATAACTATAATTAAATATCTGCTCAAATCAATAATAATTAGTTAAAATTTAAAAACCAATTCATCTCTTTGGGGAACAAAAGAATATGTTAGCCTAAACATTAAAAATTTCCTTATTTTTCCCCTTTTATCTGTGAAAAGTTAAAAATAAATAAATAAGTTACTTATCTTACTTACCTTCTCTTTTGCACGGTTGGTACCCGTCTGCGACAAAGCGACCAAAGGCGGAATCGCTCCTTCGCGCGCCACCATAGTTCTGTAGGTCGAGCAATCTTCACATAATTGCAATAATATGCCCACCGCAATCTCCTTTTGCCGTTGGGTTCCCACCTCCACTATTTCAACCAGTACCGGAATTCCACCTTCCTCCACCGCCGCCGCCATGGCTTCCGGAGTAGACACCAGTAGGTTCAACACGAACGCCGATTTATCCACCATGTTCGACTCAAAATCCGCCATTAACTCCACCAGAGGCTTCATAATCCCAGCCTGAACGGCCCTGATTTTGTTCTCCTTCACAGAACATAGAGAATACAAAGCCGTGCAAGCATCCTTTTTACCTCGAAAATTGCCGCTCTCTAGCAAATTCACCAGTGGCGGAATCGCCCCCGACCGGCCTATGGCGATTTTATTCTCTTCGATTTGGGAGAGTCGAAGTAGAGCACAAGCCGCGTTTTCTCGAGCCGTTGAAGTTCCCAATTTCAACGCGCGGACTAAGGGTTTAATAGCCCCAGAAGACGCAATCAAATCCTTATTTTCATCACAGAGTGACAAATTAAGAATGGCCGTGACTCCATATTCCTGTAATTGAGCATCATTTGACGAAATTATCGATACAAGCGGTTTAATGGCGCCGGCTCTGGCGATTTTAATTCGATTCTCCGGTTTGTTCTTCGCAAGCAACCTGATTCCCATGGCTGCTTGTTTTCGATCATCTATGTCCTCGGACAGGAGGTCGGAAACTAGTTGTGAAATCAACTCCTCGGAATTATCAGAAGAGCAGGCGAGTAACAGGAGGCGGCTCTGAGACGAAGACGCCGGAAACTCGCCGGATCTATCACTGTTGCAGTCGCTGAAGGCGGCGGAATCATCATTGATGTTCAAATCGCTGAATTTTCGCCCCAAATAGCTGAAATTTGAATTAATTGAATCTGTTTCCATTCAGAGATGAAAATAGTAAATTGAAAACAACAGCGTTTTAGAGCGCTAATGAATCGAAAATTGTTTGATCATAAAATCTACAGTCTGAAGACTGAGAAGGAAGAGAATATAAATGGCTAGATTTGGGTGGGATGGAGAGAAAGGACACGTGCACGACCATACCGTATCCCAGTCGTTACAGCACGTGTGAGGTGTCAGCGTGTGGAGAAGGTTCGCTATTCGACACAACTTTTTCCTTTTTTCTTTGAGCAAGTCCACCACTTTTGTTTTTTTAAATCTTTTTTCTATTTTTAGTTTAGTATTTATTTTTTCCATTTGTGGCTCTAAAGAAATGGAAAATGACTTAATAACTAATATTTTTCTTTTTAACTCAAATTTATTTTTATAATTGGCACTAGTGAACATTTTAATATAATTATAGATTAGACTTTTCTAGCTACCGATAATTCGTGACGTTGTTAGCACAATGTCCATGGCAAAAACTTAGCTAGCTTTAAGTTTTCATTTTATGTCAAACTATTTTAAATTATTTTTATATAAATGGTATTCTTTGTTAAAATTAAAACTGGTTATATTAAATTAAGTCCAATATAGTCGAAATGATCTCAAACATATTATCTACAACGGTTTATTAAAAAAAAAAAAACGATTACCATTTAATGCTAAATCAACGCAACAAAAATATTGTGATGAAGACGTGAGGGGGCACTTAGTGAAAGGGGCGCATACCGGTGATGTTGAGAAGTGGGGACAATGTCATTTGATGGTTGTGCACAAAGTCTAAGACGGTATAGGTGATTAAGGTTTATCCAGTCTAATATAGACACGATCTGATTGTTCGTATTCTGTTATTTTTTTCAACATATTTATCTTGTTATCCGTCAATTTGATTCACAGATGTCTTTTTATTGTTCATATTACTTCAATTAATTCAACGTACGAAATATATAGTAGAAATCCGGCACCTTTATATTGTAAGATAACAGTCAAATGAATTGAAAAGTGAGATTGCCAAATCACTACCAATGTTTAGTTGACTATTACACGTGCATACATCAATAAAGTCTTTTACTTTGGGTTAAATCCACAAATGACCACTTACCTTTATATTTAGTGTTATTATGATCACTCAATTTGATTTTGTTTCACCATGACACCCAATTTCATATAACATTTCAACATATCCACTCAACTTATTTTCACTAAATTTAAAAGGGGTAAAAGATAACTTTACATTATACATACATACATACTTTGCATTATAATAAATTTTAAAATAAAAACTTATTTTAAAAAAAGTTACTTAAAAAATAAAAAAGTTACTTAGAAAAATAAAATAAAATAAAAACTTATTGTAAAAAAAGTCACTTAGAAAAATAAAATAAAAACTTTTTTTAAAAAATATTTTTAAATAAAATAAAAACTTATTTAAAAAAATTACATAGAAAAATAAAATAAAATAAAATAAAAATTTATTTTAAAATAATAAATAAAAACTTTAATCTTTTTAATCATATTTATTTTATAAATATAATATAACGTTACTATTTTACTCCTATTAAAATTAGTGAAAATGGTAAAATGAAGTTGTGTGGCTATGATGAAATGTTATATAAAATTGAGTTATCGTGGTTAAATTAGGTAGTCATAATGCCACTAAGTATAAAATTTGATGGTCGTGATAAAATAAAATAAAACTGGCTAACTATGATGACACTAAGTATAAAGTTGAGCATAGTTGAATTTAACCCCTTTTTCTTTTCTAAATTCATATTTGAGGGTGCCACACACTTCAGTCGACTAATAGTTATAAACTGATTTGATAGTTGTTTTAAGTAAAGTTAATATTTTAAACCAAAACTCAATATGCAGTACTTCTAAATTGACTTTGTGACACTAGCAAAGCCTAGTATGGTAAGAATCGTTATCAATCAATTGCTTGTCACACTATTAAAATGAAAACTGAAAACTCAATGCATATTGATCACAGGATTGATTGATATTGCAAACTTTGGACGAATGGAAAATTTTCACTATTGACAGAAAATGCTTAAAAAATAGCAGTACGTTCAGTCCATTTACTCTCTCTCTCTCTCTCTCTCTTGTATATTTTTTATTTTAGTATGATAAATAATTAATTTGACCTTATCATGTAAGATTATATATTTTAATTTTACTAATTACCTTAAAAATAATTAATTTTCATAATACTATGCACAAAGCCAAACTGATTTAGCAAATGAATTGATGAAATGTTTACAAACGCTAACCCCAATTACACATTTTTCAAACAAAAACATTTGCAGGATAGCATGGAAGCACATGTATTATCCATCCTATATGTTATTTTTTGGGACGTGAGGGTATTCATTTACATCTCAAAAAGAAGACGACGACGAGCGAGAGTATGCTTGGAGTTTTGTATGATTTTTAGTAGTATTTAAAAAAAAAAAATCAATCTATGGGTTTATTACTTGACAAATTTGAAAATGGTGATTATATTGTGACAACAATTTGTATTTGATAAACCCTTTTTTATTAATGTTATACTATTCAACCTTTGTTCATTGTACAAATTATTTCTTTAAAAAATTATCGAATTCTCGTCTTCAACATTTCATTAATTAGTACGTTTTGTTGATAATGATTTAAATCAAAATATTTTGTTTTCATACTTTAAAATGAGAAAAAAAAACATTTTTTGTTCTTTTTTATTTTTTTAGTAAATATGATGGAAAAATAACTTTGTGTTTCAGTTTTAAATTCATTTTGAGTTTTGTGTTTTGAGTGTCCATTTTAAAATTGTTGAAAATGTATTCTTTTTGACATTTTGAAAAATTGTTTTGAAAACACCAAAAATGCATTTTTAAAAATTTTGACTTGATTATAACTGAAAACACTCAAAACGACAAATTTGTCGTTTTGGATTTTCTTTATAAATTTTTAACATGTTTTCAAAAACATATTTTCGAAAAATAGGAAAGAGAAAGCGTTTTTGCTGTTTTGAAAAATCGAAAATAGAAAACGACTTGAAAATGGTAAAGAGAACAGGCCCTAAGTTGTTTTATGCCATTTCAACGAACTTTTGGATAAAAAATATTATCAAATATAAAATGTATTAACTAATGTAAATTTTGAAGATGTTAGATGAGAATGATATGAAAAATGGTTAGTGACATAAATGCTATAATGAGCAAAGATTAAAAACTTTAAGTATAATTAAAATATGATCTAAGAAAAAAAAATTGTCGTGTGAATATAATTACACTTTTGAAAGTTCTTTAAAATTATAAAACTACATATATGTCCCTTATTGAAGTTTTCAATATATAATTTTTTGTATTATTATTTTTACTCGTAACTGATATTTTATTTATAAATAATGTTTTATGTACAAGTTAATTTTTTAACATAATAAGTGAAATATTTACTTATAATTTAACTTTGAAGTTATAAGTAATTATTACTTGTAAGTGAATTTTATAGTTATAAGTTTATTTTTTACTTTTAAATATATGTTTACCAATAAGTGCATTTTTACTTATAAATAACTCTTTATATTTTATAAGTAAAATTTTATCTTATTAGTAGTACTTTTACTTTATAACTATTTTTTACAAAAGTAAATATTTATCTTGTGACTTCTTTTGTTGCTTATAAATAATTTTTTAGTTAATGTATTTTGTATACAAGTTAGTTTGTGTGGGTCGTAAATAATTATTTTGTAAAAGATAAAATTGAAATCGAATTTGAGAAACAATCAAAATCTACCGATTGATGAATTTAAAAATATGAACAAAATTATACTATACCATTTTGAACCCGAAAAAAAAAGAAAAACAAAACAAAAAATTATTATTCATTAATATCAGAACTTTTGTTTGATCTGGCATTCTATTCCATCCACAATTGATGCTTATCTTATCAAATGTTCCACTTACAATTGCATTTGAATAAGAAAGAATTCAAAAAACAAGTACTAATCCATTTTGGGAAATGCTATGTGTATTTCTCATAATAGTGTTTTTAATGGACACATGAAACCCCCTATTAGCCAATAGGGAGATCCATATGTCCATTATGAACACATTTATGGTAAGGATTATGTACATATAGCACAACCAATCTATTTTTACCTTTCTTTGCCATCACTGATCATCTTTCTCGAAAATGAATGGCAACCTGGCACATTAGCGTCTGATTACAAGTATAGAATTTATATGGAAATAAAATAAATTCTAATAAATTCAATTGTTTAGAACTTATTTGTAAGTAAATTATTAATTAAATGTATTTAATTGATTTAGTTTTTAACTTAGAAAATATTATATTTATCTATTTTTATTAATCGGTAGATGAGAGAGAGAGAAAAAGAAAAAGTGAAAGTGAATTACCTGAAAAATAAAAATTACATCTCCATAAAGAAAATATTTCCTTTCTTTTCAAGGAAAATATGACCACGTGACTAAAAGTAGAAAAATAATTTTCGTGGAAAAAATGTCAATCAAACAGTACAAAAGTAGGAAATTAAGTGAAAAACATATTTTTCATGAAAAATATTGACACCATAATATCATATTAGAAAGGTTGATAAACCATTTTATTTAAAGGTTTGATTTTATTGAAAAAATTAAATTATATTTTGACACCTTTTGTCATCTGTAGATGGATTCATTGTTTATGAGAGGCTAATAGCATACCTGACTACTATATATAGAATGTCTGAAATAGAGAAATTAGGGCTAACATGTTATTTTCTCTGTATTCGATCTAATTATAGTGCCTATGACTAGCTTAAATATAGATACACTTTGAAAATGCATAGTCACCGTAGTAGAATTTGAAGTGCTCAAGTTTTACTGATTTTTCATTGTGTTTTGGGAAGTAGATACTCAAATGAAACTTCAAGCACATATGGCGAAAGAATGAATTAGTTTTAAGGAAATTATGCTTACACAGACAAGGCCACTAAGAATTTTGTGGTCTTAGCCAACTATTTATTGTGAGGCTCTTATACATAATTTTTTACAAGCGTAGCAACATTAAATATTTAAATAAATAGCATATTTATATTTAAATGAAGAGTTTGTATGAAAGGAATTATGAAAAAGTTTTAGATATAAAAATAATTAGGATAAACGTGTAGGATTTTATTTTTTTGAGGCTCTCAACTATGGAGGCCCTAGGCTATTGTCTTGGTGGCTTTGGCCCAGGACCGCCTTAACACATGCCTCGATTTGCTAGTTTATTTCCTTTCACCATTCTAAATAATTTTCTGTTCAATTGTTAATTTTTTGTATGTTCTTTTCTAATATAGATAGATAGATAGTATTATGTTGTGTAATTTTTATCTAACAAATTTCGCCCTAAATTCCAGAAAAAATACCACTTAACTCTGATAGGCACAATGTACTAAAAGAAAAGGTTGACAAGCTGTTGGCTAACAGTTTATCACGGAAGCAATACATCCTTGAGTTTTAATTCCGGTCTTAATGAGAATGAACAACGAGGAACGACGGACACAAACTCTCGCATTTCTAATTCTTCTCTTCGAGTTTCTCCAGCTTGCTCTCAAACCAAGTTGGTAGGTAGAGGGATACTTGTATTTACCTTTGTTAAATCTAATGTCAATTTCATTAACTGAAACCACTGTAAATAATTAATGAAATTAAAAAAAAAAAAAGAATATAATCTACTCAGGTACTAACAACTGGACTTAGAACAGTAAACGAAACTTGCTCATAGGTCTCTTGACTCACTTTGTTCCCCTTGTAGGTTTTGAAAATTTACAGCAAAATTTAAATAAAAATTTCAATTTCTTCTAAAGATCTTCTTTGTATTTGGAGAGAAAATGTGATAAAGAATTATTCATTTTATAAATTCTTTGAAGAACAGTTCTGATATACAATTCACAACTATCCAATTGTTCAGCCCGCAATGAAAAACCACACAGAGAACAAGAATGATAGAATTATTATTTATCTTTTTTATGCTAACAAGATGATAATTGTGTAGTATGATATCTCAAACCCTAATATCTTATTAATAGAAGTCTATATGGACTTTGTCCGACACTTAAAATTAATCAAATCCAATGTTTAATTAATTAATCCGATAATATAGTTCATTCTTTTAGTTTTCTTTTTGTGTGTGACCCATTAGGTTTATGATCACAATACCTAATGATGTGAATTATTATTTTGATCTAATCAAAATAAGATAAATTAAAACACCCTTTTAATTTATCATTAATTTATCTAGATTATTTAAGTCACATTCGTCATTTCAAATTGACATCTAACAATGTGTCGAGCAATACATGTGACATAAAATGTCACGTGGTATAAAAAAAATAAATTTGTTCGTTTACCGTGAAACAATTACCCCTTCTTCAATATGATCCAATCAATTACGAAATATGAAGTGTGTCAATTTCGATTATCGATTATATCTTTTATCCAAAACCATGTAAGTCGAAAACTATTTTCGACGTATGGGTACACTTTGACCAAGAATTTCATTATCAACTTAATTGAATGAAAAGTAGATCATAATCTCTTACTATCTAAGAGTGACGAATCCTCTATCGATCATTCACAACCTTCATATGACTCTTGACATACCCGAACGATATTGTATTAGCGACCCTTGGCAGAGCAACATCCAACACCACCAAAGTATGTCTG